>APFE030128026.1:4139-15601 GCA_000404065.3 Pinus taeda | reverse complement strand
TTATTGTGTTTTAAATGCTTCTATATGTTGTTTCGATTACATGTTACGCAAATGTCTGTCTAATACATAATTGGCTAATGAATCGGTTAACGTTTTTAGTCGTCTTGGAATGTGTTGATATGTGATGAAATCAAAATTCCTTTCTAATAATTTAACACGTAAATACAACCTTAAAATCTGATGATCTCTGACGGAATAGCGCCCATTAAGCTGGTGGACGACAAACTGAGAGTCCAGATTCACAACCAATGCATGAATGCTGAGGTTAATAGCCTCGGTCAGTAGTTCGATAACAACACTATATTCAACGACATTGTTTGTGGTACAACCTAGACAAACACCTTGAAGGTCTACTAATTCACCGTGAGGATCGTAGATCACCCATGCCGTAGAAGACAAGTTGTGTGTACTACGATAGGCACCATCAACGAAACCAACGTAAGGTGTACTAAACATCTGCACGCGAAGCAAAAAGACACAATAAGCGGCAATCATGCCTACACACTAAGGAAAAAACATGCAAACACACACACAACACACCTGCTGAAAACACACATATGTACAAATCAGAGTGCATGGGGTTCATGCATAATATTTTTTCAAATAAATCCCATTTCGGGGCTTATCCAAAGGGTTCCCTTCATAATCAATTATCTCGTAGGCCCCTTTTTGCAAAACGCATTTTACAATATAAGGCCCATGCCACATAGGCTCGAATTTGCCTACCCCCAGCTTATCATTCACTTGATCATAAAGCAATATTAAATCTCCCTCAAAAAAAGAACGAGGATGGACAGTATGATCGAAGTGAGTTTTCACTCTCTTCTTTTGTGCTTCAATAGCTAGAGAGGCTAGTCAATGGGTCTCGTCTAGTCGCTCTAGGTAGAGAAGGCGTTCTTCTACTGGAGTTGTGTTGGGGAGTAATTTGACAGCTAATTTCAAAGAAGGGATCTCACATTCAATGGGAAGGGTAGCCTCCAGACCGTAAACCAATTGGAACGAGGTGAAGCAGCCACACAAATAGTTGGTATGGTCGGAACAGATGTGACGGATGCATTGTGAACTTGAGAGATGAATGACTCAGTAGTTGGAGGGATGGTACGAGACCATATGGAACTCGAAAGGGGAGCTCTAGAACCAATGATGTTTGCCAAATCATTATACCTTAAAGGAAATGTGACACTAAGGGAAGTGACAAGGAAAGGTGAAGTCCCTGTTGCCCGGAAAGGTGAAGTTCCTGGTTCCGTAGGAATAGATACTTCACTTTCTGACACAACGGATTCTTCACCAGAGACGAGATTCATCTCCTCCATGTCAAAGGAAGACATTGGGACCGAAACACTAGGAGGAGTAATGGGATAGTCTTCGTCGTAAGGCTCCCAAACAGGATTCCAATTTATATCGTAGAACTCATCCTTTGGGGTGTGAGAGTTAAGCGGTTGGATACTCGGGATAACAAGGAGAGTATCACTAAAAATTGGAACCTTGGGAGCAACAGAGGATGGAGACCCTTGGTCACTTGGAACGGGAGATGGGATCGATGATTCCACTAGGATGTTTCACTTCAAAACCCTAGGAAAACTAGCGAGAAAGAACCCTACTCAAGCTAAACGCAAACAAGATCTAACTGGGTAAATGTGAATGTGGCCAAATAAATTTTTAAGACATAGGAACAAGACTTGACCTTTTCATCTTTAAAGAGTCAAGAAAAGGACCAAAAGATGACTCTAATCACCTTTGAATATTTAATGAGCCTGAAGCGACGAGTGCTTAGATGGACCTTTCCTTTTAAGGAGTCCAAAAAGGAACGAAAGTGACTACACTGGAGAACTAAGCAAGAGGTTTACCAGAAAACCAAGGACTTTCCATATGGCAGTCAATCTTCCTGAATGTTGTGTTCGGTGCATTATGGTTTGCAAGGTGGCAGACACGGCCTCCTATGGATAAAGCATGATAACCTGGTGGGGTCTCCCAATATATACTCGATGGTACGTGAGAGCACAATTCCGTACTAGGCTGCTATTGAGTCACAAAAGGAGGAATCACCCAACCTTGAGTGAGAGCAATAGTGACTAGGTTTAACGACATCGGAGCACGTCTCTAACCTAGACCTCTAAATGATTAGTGTTATGTTCTAATGCGTTGTTAGATTATTCAGTTCTTTTTAAGGTTGATCTTTGAATTATGTTTCAGTTTCAGGCCCTACCGTGTGTATATAACAAAACCTAGGATGCAACTAAAATGAAACGAAATATCCTTTTCTTTCGATGAACACATACTTACGAGAGGGTAGAGAGATCATTCCCAAACCAAGCCGAACAAATGCAATTTCGCAATGCATACAAACATCAATTCCTACAATGCATATGGGAACTACTAATGAAAGATTTTATCATTCGCTTTTCAACATACAATTTTGAAATGCAAATTCACTTTCACTTTCGCACACCAAACAAATGCAAACTTTTGATTTTTGATGTTTTTTTTTTTAACTCAATGAAACAAACAAGCAAGTGTGGAAGAACCAGTTCATCCAAACAATCGTGATCTATGTTCGGTAGTGAAAAGAAATCGAATCAATACAAAAGACTGGTTCAATAACTGTCACTAAAAATCAACCAGAAACAAAGAAAGAGGAAGGCTCAATCAAACCAATAATAGGTTGTAAACGAATCTTGAGCAAGCCAACAACCAAGACAATTGATTCAAGGAACTGGAAATAATGAGCTAGGTCACATGGGAAAAAATATCATATTCATTCAACCAAGCCAAAGAACGAGTGCCTTGATTGTAAACAGTGAAAAACAAATGACTGAGCAAGCAAAAAATAGCAAGGGATGAAGTGGATTGGAAAAATCAGGAGGTAGAATTGAGAAAATCAATCCTACAGGTATCATCGCGAGTGGAACACTAGCAACTTACACTGAGAAGAAGATAGTTGTAGCAACAGAGCATTGTCGGCGCTGGAGTACACGCCTTTCCTGCGATGATCTGATTACAAGGATCGTCGTGACTGTGTGGTGTTATTCTGCGATGCACAGGATTTTACAAAAGGGTGATTGCAATGTCAGCGTGACTGTTAAACTAAAAAACGTGATGATGCAAAAAACAATGGCAAACAAGCCAAAAACTCCCAAACCAAAACCAGCCAATCTAACAGATAATAGAGGGACCTCCCAGATCAACCCAAGTGACCCAAAAAACTGCTAGCGAATCCCCAAAAGCAAAGAGAGACCAAATTCAAAATCAAAGCAAGAGTAAAGAGAAAAACATAGGATAGACTCCCCAGTGGAGTCGCCAATTTATGATGCAGGAAAGTGTTCCCTTTGCGGAAAAAGGTAACCCCTCTAGCCCTAGAGTGGGTCTAGTCACAAACAAGGACAGATCAACAATAGCTTTCCTTAAACAGTTAAAGTTGGAGGCCTACCTCAACCGGTGGTCGATGGAGTTCCATTGCGCTACTCCAGCTTTCGCTTCCTGCTCCTCAATGAGTGATCAACCTAAAACAATGCAAAGGAAATACAACAAAGCACGTAACTGGAAAACAACAATGAACTATTTACTCACAAAGTCAAGAAGTCATGAGCTATCAGGTACATTACATACAATACATAGCAAAACATCATTGATTGCATTAATAATGAAATAAGAGCAAGCTTACAACCAAAGTCTTGACGTCACAAGCCTTCTCAGAGGGATCCAGCCAGCATGTTCTTCAAGCATTCACTCTTTAAAGATGGATCTCCCAACAAACAAAGGTCTCTCTCTCTCACTCACAAGTTTTGGATGGAATCAAGGGCACTTCACAACCTTCCCCAAGCTATCAACACTCTCACACTTATCACACTCACACTAGCTATCTATCAAAAGCACTAACAGCACTGCTCAATCCAAGAATTTACCAACTACCAACCATTAGCTGATCATATCAAAAGTGAGTGTTTAAATAGGAGAAGGATTCTTCATGAAAGGTGGAAGAGAGAGCTTATCACCAAGGAAGGTAGCACAATTGACGGAACTGCCATGCCAGGGAAGGAAGGGTGACACAAACTAGGCCAACAACTAGGTCTGGAGTCATCCAGAAGGCCGACTGTCGGAACAAATTTGCCCAATATGGGTCATCGCGGATACATAACTGAACTGCAGCACTGACAACGCGAGTGAGCAATGCATATAGTCAGATCATTGCCAAATATAATAAGCATCCTCGCACTGGAGTATGAAATCGGACCATCGCAAGAATCAGATGTACTTCCACACTGGTAGCATGGCTTGACTGTTTAGGAGCACCGTTCAGTTCATTTATTAAGCCAATAGCCATGATGAGGCAGATAACTTAGGAAAAGTGGGTCAATTAGCATGATCAAAGAGCATCTCTGTAACATGAGCATGTTTAACTTGGACACATGACACAGTAGATGGACTGGGGGTGAAGGCAGTGACAAATTACTGTGTAACACTCCTCCTAGATACCTTGTCACAACAATAATCTCTCACACAAACTTGTGAATACAAGAATGAATAAATCTATGCCTTCTTTTATAGATTCGATCCATGCTAAATTGGGCTGGTTCAAATTTAGAACTAGAGCTCTAATAATGATTTAACTAGAAGTGTTACTTGCTCTCCTTCCAAACATCACTAGAGTCATTAACTCTTTCTCTCTCCGATCAATAACAAAGATCTAACTCACCCTTCCTTCAATTAAGACTAAAGACACAACTTGTTCTAACTAAACTCAATTTTCCAACCAATCCTATTTTTAAACTGATGAAGACTTCCACTTAACTGAAGCTCCAACACTATGCACGAATTTGTGATGATTATTCCCATAAACTAGAAATGAACTCGCCATAATTGAAGTCTATATCCTAAGGATAACTTGAGGTATTCATTGGCTAAGGCACAAGACATAAGGCCTTTCTCACTACATTTCCAACACTCCCTCTTAGTGAGGAAGGTAATTGTGGAAGAACCTATTCCACCTAGATCTATCTTCAACACTACTACATTATTCATTATTGCAGTATCTCCCTCTAAACCAAAAGAATCCCCTGTGGAACCTGATATGAAGTCATGTTCTTTCTAACCATGAGTTGTGACTATATCACCTTAGTCAGAGTGCCATGTACCTTATGTATCTCTCTATCTACTTACTCTACTCAGAGGTTCAACTCTCTTATGATTCTCCCTAAACAAACCTTCTCCCCACTTGGCTCAAAATATCCCTATAGTAGGAGTCACTAATTGAGTGACTGCCTCCACTCACCCTAGGCTAAGATCCTCATCATCTTGTTGTTGGTCCCAATTTCCATCTAGCTAGGACTCAACTTGAGATACTGGATAAGGCTTCATCTTGAGAGCTCTATCTTGCTCTCACTCAACCATAACTTCTCTACATTGAGATCTTCATGCCTTGTTTCTCAAGGCTACACCTGTCTTAACCTGTAGTAAACACATATTCTTCTTCCTTACACCTATCTACTTCTTACATCCGGGAGCTAAGTATTGAAGGTAATCCTTACCTTTATTGAAGATGACATCATAATTATTGTCCTCAAGGGTAGGTACCAAAAAATGATTTTTCTTAAGGCCTATAACATAGAGGACATCTCTTAAATGAAGAGGATTACCTGAATCCCTCTAAAAACTAATAGTACCAACTGCTCTAGCTGCATACATACCATCATATCCTAGCTCGATCTAAAACTACATGTCCTTCTCCTTTACGTGTTTGAAATACTTATTGTTCTAGGTCATGTGGAAGGATGCTCCTGAATCAATTTATAACATGTTGTTGTCTATTGAGCTTGCCATGCAAGCAATCAATGAGAAATATTTCTAGAATTAGGCAAAAAATGCATCTTCCTTTGTTGATGCAGCTACATGATCCTTTCTAGAATCCTTCTTCTAGTTAGTACACTTAGTAGCATAGTGCCCAAACTCATGGTAATGTAAGCACCTGCTCTTGCTTAGATACTTCTTATTCTTCTCGCCCTCCGTACTAGACTCAACCTCTCATCGGCTCTTCTTTCCCTTGGATTTACCTGCCAAGGAAAAATTATACTCATCCTCTATCTTTGTTGATATACCATATCTGGTCCCTCTCTAGATTTCTTCTTGAATATAATCACTCCATAACTTTTCCCAACTAATAAAATAATCTCTTGTCACTGACTACATCTTGGAATTATAGCAAGACTTATGAAGTAATGAAATGCTTACAAGGTCACTTTCTGGTACAATCATACCCGCACCACCTAGCTCATCTCGAACTTGAGTGAACTTTGAAAGATATGTGGTGATGGGCTCATCTCTTCTCATCCAAATACTTCTTAGCTTCTCTTTGAGATCAAGTTTCTTGGCATCACTGGAACGTTGATACAGATCTAAGAAGGCTTTAAATATCTCATGTGTTGTCTTATTCTCATGGATATGAAGAATAATATGGTCTATGACCCCCTCTAGAATGATCCTCTTCACCTTGGTGTCATTCTTAGTATGTTGGGCCAACTATTGAGTACCGTGAGGTGGCGTTATCGCATTATTGATAAACTCCCCCACCCCATTATATTCCAACACTATTGTGATTGACTCCTTCCATGCACAAAAATTTGTGGCTCCAACTAAGCTGTGATCTAACCTTAGTCCTAGGAATGTCATACTACTATCTAAGGAACTGCTCTACTCTTCTCTTCAAAAAACTCAGACACTAATCTATGTTCTTCACAAATAGATCTTTTTTCTTCAAAAATTGATCTCTGTGTGCTAGTAGTTATGTTGATCCCTACTCTGATACCATGTTAATTTTCCATGAAAATTCACTGCTATGACGAACAATCTTAAACTAATTTCTTTTCACTAAGACACAAAATTTCTCAACAATAGATAAGAAATGGAATAAAATGCAGAGATAAAGAACAAAATCACATAAATGACACAAAAAAATTCTTAGGAAAACCCACTTCTTCTTGTAGAATTTTACCAATAGAGTTTTGGGCAATTAGATCAAATACAAGGAAAATTGTTTCACTTTAAAACCCACTTGTTCTCACTACTAAACTAGCTAGAAACACCTTTCAAAACCTTGACCTCTGCTCCCGCTTCCTTGTAGCCTTTCTGGCTCGATTTCCCTACATTCATCTCTTCCTATTTGCTAATGCAATCTCACCTATTTAGGATGGACCTCCTAAATCCTAGCGCAAGAATTACCTATTTCTTAGCGTTAATCTCCACAATAAAGTCACTCTATTCATTGTTTTGTATAGGATCCTCCTAGATACTCTCTCACAACAAGGCTCTCACACACACAAACTCGTGCATACAAGAATGAATAAATATGTGCATTCGTCCTTTTATAGATTCAATCCATGCTAAATTTTGCTAGTTCAAATTTAGAACTCAAGATTTGAACATGAGTTAAATGAGAGTGTTACTCACTCTCCTTCCAATCATCATTGGAATTGTTAACTCATGCTCTCTCTAATCAACTTTGGAGATCTAACTCATGCTTCCTTAAATCGAGACTTAAAACCCAACTGATTTTAATTGAACTCGACTTGCCAATTAATCCTATAGTCAAAATGATGAATACTTCCACTTAATTGAAGCTCCAATTCTACACATGAACTCGTGATTATTATTCTAATAACTAGAAATTAACTGACCACAACTGAATTTTATCTCCTTGGACAACTCAAGGTCTTCACTAGCTAAGGCATAAGCCAAAAGACCTTCCTTACTACATTTTTAACAAGGTATACAATGCAAATATTCCTTAATTCATCCAACATATCAAAATCAGATGGTATTAATTGTTGTTATACATCTAATTGTTTCTCAACATGAAATATTTTTGGAAAAGGAGTTTCTTTAGATGACCAGGAGCTCAAAATTTCCAAAAAAATAAAAGGTTTCATAATGGTTTGGAACCTGAATGACCACGTATATTTCGTCATCCTGATTCTAGCACAACTCATTTTGTGCGAAATGAACATTGTATGCTCCTAGAAACATGATTTGTTCACTTTGTCAAATAGGTAAAATATTTGCAGGTGACTGACAGGGATGTTGACTGGGCATCCGTACTACCTAAGTGGCAAGGGGAATATTCTTGGAATATTCCTAGAATATTCTTATAATATTTTGTTTCATTGGCTTCATTTTATTGTTCCACGTGTTTTGGTTCGGGCCAATGAGGAGGTGCCACATAGCTAAGCCTGAGGTCGATGTGTTTCCTCCTAATGGCATATTAAAATTGTTATGGCGGATAGAGTGGAGGCCAGGCTCAACCTCGCGACCTTCCATTAAACAACACAATGACTTACCAACGCACCCACAACTTGTTACTTAACAGGTAAGGGAGGTGGGTTTGTTTTAATGTTTATTGTTGCATAGTATGGAGGGATGGCTGCACTTAACCGCCCTTGATGTGAACACCATAACCACCATTGCTAACCGCTAGAAGTAACCACCAAGTTCTCCGCCAATGAAGGCCGCTAGCTGTCACCGCCAATGGCTGCACATGTGAAAAATCCTACACAAACCACTAACATGTTATGTAACTGTTGGAGGGAGGGGGCCAGTGCCTGGAGCTAGCCCTTAGGCGCATCACCCCCCACATGATTGGTCTTTTGGCTTTTAGGCCTCAGCGGAAAAAATTAATGGTCCTACAAATATACCTGATTTTCGACGAAAATGTCGCTCAATTAGAGCACTTAGTGGGCGAAATTGTAGGATGATACCAGATTTTGTGCAATTTGTAGAGTGAATAGTGGATAAACTAGGAGTGGTCTAACTTCTCCAGTTTTCAACCAATTTGGGTGAAAAAAGAGACTAGGTAGCCATTTTTGGACATTTTGGACTCATTGGAGTACATCTCAGAATCAAAGGAGCACTTCTAGATAGGATTTTTGCATATTGAAGTCTATGGGTGCCATGGTCAACCAGAGTGTTGATTCCATTTATGGAGGAGTTTGAATATGGAGATGACCTTGCAAGGGTTTTCAACTTCCATGTGATTTTTGCAATAGCTATTACATCAATGTTGTAGCTTTTATTCTTCTTTTCTCTATATTTGTTTTGGAGAAGAGACTTGTTTATGTATTTCAAGTGGATTGTGGTATTGTTGATGCTCTTTGAAGTTGCAGTATGGGGTTTTGGTGAAAGATTCATTTGTTTGCTGAAATTTTACATGTTTGACTATAGGTTAACATGTGTATGGAGTCATAACTCTTGCAAAAGTTGTTTCTTTGAAGGAGAAACTAACCATTCTATTTCAGCACTTTATGTACTCTTCTTTTTCTAAACATTGAGCATAATGAGAAGCAGACATGCCATTAGAGCTTATCCAAGGAGATGTAGCCCAGGGGTGGTGAACTCCTTTAACAATAGCTAGTGTATTACTGATTGATGCATGCTTCCATTTAGTGTATTGATTTCATGTTTAAAGTTTTTCATGAAATTAAATTTAAAAAAACACATAAAAACTCATGTTTTTACTTGCTATTTTGAAGTACAAACCTCAAGCACATTTTTGTATTCTGATGAGGATATTAGCATAGAAATCTAATATTCCACTTTCATATCAAGTTGATATCAGAGCATTGGTTTTCTTTGTGCAAGAAGGAATTGATTGTTGTTTGCAAGTGAATGTGTTTTTAAGCTCAAGTGAGGGGAAGGTTTTGGAAAGAAGAGCAAGATTTTATCTCTACTACTAGTCCTACCTCAAGTTGCAGTAGAAGCTTCAAGGGAAGCATGTCCCAAGGAGGAGAGCCTACAAGAATGTTAGAGGATGTGAAGGACTTTAGAAAAGCTTTCTTAGAGATGGCAGAAATGGTGAAAGTCCTATATGAAGAGAGGAATACCAAATTGCAAGTTGAAATCTCTAGACCTCCAAGAGGAGAATGTTCTCTAAAGGAAAAAGGTAACAAGAATGGTGATAAACCATCATCTTCTCCACAATATTCATGTTTTTCTACAACTCTTATGCAATATGCTAGTGTAGAAATTCCCTCAGACATTGTAGATGGAAATTTTTTTACCTTTTGTCCATGATGTGGAAGATGAGGTTCTATCAACACCCAAATTTAGGGAGCTAAAAGAAGAGAGCCAAAGAGTCCAAGAGGACACATCCATAATCAAAAGAGAGTTTGAAAAAATCTTTGTATGTCAACCAAAAGATGAGGAAAATGGTAATAATTTACATTCTTCTTCTTTACATGAAAGTGTTGATGTAAATTCATTTGCAACCTTTGAAAAACATAGTAAAGGCCTTCGATCTAAGCCCTTGACCAAGATGGGTTACAAGGGAGGAGGCCTTGGAGTAAACCATCAAGACATTAAAAATCCAATTGAGGCCAAAGAGAGGACTAAATATGAAGGATTGGGCTATGTTGCAAAAGAAGAATGGTCTTCTAGCAACAACTCTTGGGTATCGTGTTCCTTTTACCATAAAAGAGGACACGAGGAGGCAAGATGTTGGGATTTGCATCCAAAAATGGTACCCTCATTGTTCCTCAAGAATAAGGAGGAATTGAAGTGAAAAACATCTCCAAAGAGAGATGAACAAGTTTAAGAAACAAAGCTATGTTCTTCTTGCCATGCAAGTTCCTTACGCAAGAAGCGTAAGCCAAAGGACAACAAAAAGAGGTATAATCATCCTGTTAATTCAAATGTTTTTCATAATGGAAAATAAAATGTTTATTTGAATAACATGTTGAGGAATGTGTTTCCATGCACCTTTTGCATTTCATCTAACCATTATGTAGATAAGTGTTATAAAAGGAAAGCAATCACCAAGAAGAAGTTTATGTCTAATGGAATTGAGACCGGAAAGAGAAAATCTCATCCAAGGTTAAAGACATGTGAGCCAAGAGAAGCTCAAAAGTGTTGAAAATGCAACAAGATGAAGGAGCTTAGTGAAAAGAAGTCGCCTTCACTAAGTGGGCCGGCAGGCTATTTTTGGCGCAAAGTCTATTTTTAGACTATGTCTATTTTTAGACATATGGATCATGGTCTATGAGTTGCAGGATGCTATTTATGGATGATTGGTCATGTTGGTAAAAATAGATGGACCTCTATTTTTAGACATATGGGCAGAGTCTATTTTTAGACTGCCAGTCAAAATAGAACAGTCGAATATTATTAGCTCTTAATAATATTTGGACTATAAACATTATCTTATCCTCTTGCAGCACTTCAGTTCAAGCTACGGATGTGGCACATGCAACTGCCAGAAGGATATGCTTTTCCTATGGGTTAGTTGAGCTATTGCATGATGGACTTCAGTCAGAACTCAAGTGATTGAGTTTGGTGGAGTTGATTGAGGAGTTGATGGAGTTGTGTTCAGTTTGACTTAGTTGAACTAGTTGTATTTAGTCTAACTAACAAATACACTAGTGATGAGTGGTGTGAATTAATTATTAATTAATTCACTAATATTAACTCATAAATCAACTAAA
>APFE030128009.1:7652-32358 GCA_000404065.3 Pinus taeda | reverse complement strand
CCGGTGCCATCTTGTTTACTGTCAGATTTGATCATGCATATCAGCAAGAAGTATTAAGACATCATCATTAGAAACAAAGCACTTCTAACCATCATTTCCACACATCATCAGCAAAATGTAACCATTATCAAACAACGCAAATAAATCGAATCATAACTGATCCTCTTCCTGAACCTGTCCCTACTGCCATAACCAGCTTGCGTATATGCGTGACTTTTCTTTAAGAAACTTGCATATGAGATTTAGGACACCAAAGTTTTACACTTCCAGCTCCCTCTGATTCCGTTGTGCTATGCCGCCTCTTTCTGGCTGTATTTCTTTCTTCTTCCACATCTTCAAGTGTGATGATGATGTTTTCTCCTTTTGGTATGGTGCCCATACTTTGTTCCTGCACTTCTTAAGTATATTCCAAGCTTGTTACTTGTTAAAAATCTTACATGTCTCATATTTCTTCTATAGCAATCAACAACTCTGTGACCAAACATATTGCAAGCAAAGCAATATCCATTAAAGTACCTTGAATGTGATGATATTTCTACATGATGGTCTTGATACCTTCTTCTTCTACATCTGGCTGCAACATGTCCAAGATTATGAAATACATAACATTCAACATTATTCATCGGAGGAGTAAAAGATTTTCTTTGAATAATTTCTTTCCTTGGTTGATGATGAGATTGACCTTTCATCTCCTTGTTGAGAATTTCAGATTTTGCATTAAAGTCCCTTGTCTTACTTTGTGAACTAGATTCACCTTCAATAAATTCATGAAAACCAAGACCAGTTTTGATGGCAGGAGACCTTTGATTACTAAGAATATCATCCAAGATCTAGTACTATCTTGAAATCGTAATAGTTTATCTTTTTCTTCTAATTTACCTTTCAAGATATTTACCTCAACTTGATGTTGTTCTTCTTTATCCAGACATTGCTTCTTCAAGGTATCTTCAGACTTTCTTCCTTCTTCCACTTGTTGCCTTAGTTTGAGAATCTCACTTTCTTGTTCTTCATTCACATCCTGCTGCATTTGACGAATTCTGAAGGCACATTCCAGCTGAGATTTTAAGCTGATAACTTCGTTTTCCTATTTTTCAATAGTTTGGAGTAGATCTTTATTCTGCTGCTTTGATTCTTCAAGATCTTCTTTTAGCGAGCGGATCGTGGCTTCAATATTTTCATAGTAACTGGATCTATCTCTGAGTTTCTTGATGGTTGTGCTTCTTTCATTGACTTCATCTCTTAGTGATGTTGCTTCATCCTGCAACTTTTGATATTTGTCCTTGAATAACTTCCTTACCTTGTTTCCTTCCTCTAGTTGGGCTTTTAGCATTTTTTGATATTTGACCTTCAATAACTCTAGTTGGGCTTTTAGTTTGGTAGCTTCTTCTTTGGAGTCATATTCCCCTTTGTTCAATAGATCTTGTTGATCTCTATTTTGGTCTGTCAGCCTTTTAAACTCTGCCTCTATTTGTATCTTTCTTGTTCACCCATAAGAGCAAATTCAGTTGTTTCGCTATCACTTTCATCTTTTCCAAAAGGATAGATAGCTAGAACATCAAAGGATAGCAAGTTCATACCTGATAGTTTATCTTCATTCTGAAATGATTCTGAATCTGAAGAGCTACTTACACCTAATCCCCAATCGATTCTCCCACTATCATAGTTCTTCTGAGATGTCTTCTTCTGCTTATGTGCTTTCTTCTTAAGCTTCTTTCCCATTGTTCCACGGATCTCCTTCAAGCGATTAAGCTTCTATAAAAGGACCCACTCTGATACCAATTGTTGGAAATAATACTGAGAGGGGGGTGAATCAGTATTATCAAATTCTTTTCAATATGTCTTCCAGATTTATACTTAATTTAATCTTCAGATATTGATCATTAACTTGTATGTCAGTACCATATAATAATCAGCATGAAACAAGAAAAACAGATAGTCACACCAAAGAACACCAGATATAAGGTGGAAACCCAATGTGGGTGAAAACCACCTGCTGCAATATGTCTCTATCTTCTTTCAATAAGAAACCTCTTTTACAATGATTTTGTACTGGTGCAGTCCTTTACCAGTACGCAGGCTGCAACCTGCAGAGAGCTACAACTCTCTCTCGTTTTCCAGTCTCTCCTGGAAGGGAGCTACAACCCCCTTAGCTCTTTTACTTCTTAAAGGACCACGTTTCATGAATTTTCAAACTGGATCCAAGAAGATCAAATAATCATCAAGTACATGCAAATCACCCAATCTCCTTATACAATCAACCAATGAATCACCCAACTCTTCAGAATGCATTAAATAGAAAAGTAATACCAGAAATCTAAACCCAAAATTTTGCAGCTATAGATAAAAGACAATCAACAAATGTTTCAAGATAAGTCTGCAACTTCACCAATAGGGGCCTGCGTATATCCACAACTCTTCTGAGTCTAAACTGCGCAGATCCGCACTAGGTGTTCTTCTGCTCTACGTACTTCTGCTCAGATCCACACCTTTACTGTCTAACTTACAGCGTACATCCATACTATGCCTTCTTCTGCCCTGCGTACCTCGCACTTCGCCTTTTGATGCGCTGCGTTCCCCCCCACTGTGCTTTCTCTTGCGCTGCGTACCACGCACTGCGCCTTTTTCGCCCTACGTACCCTCGCTCTGTGCCTTTTGCTGCACTACGTACCCCTGCACTGTGCCTTTGGATCGCCTGCAGACTTCTAATTAGGGCCAAATTAACAGTCCTCCAATGTGCCACAATCAGTCAGATTCACAGATCTGCTCATGCGCCCGAGAGATCGCGACTTATCAATAGATTCACTTTAAGTTTTCTCCTTGATTTAGATCTAGCTTTTAAAATCAATCACCCAAAATTTCAGATCTTAAGATATTCAAATTTTCACAAGTGTCTAGCCAAGTGATCTCCTTTCCTTTTTATAGGCAAGCCTTTCACAATACCATGGTCCAAAACCATAATAACACAATACCATGAACCCAATACCCGGGATCAATATCTTTGGATGCAATACCACGGACCAAAACCATTTGATCAAAAACTGTCGGACTAATACATGAACCATTCATGAAGATTCCCACGTGCATGCGCTTTTCTGCATTGGAGTGAGTGAAACTGAGGTCCGCACCTTCTGAACGGAGAACCTGCGAGTATGTCCGCACTCCTTGGTCGGAGTACCTGCGGGTCCGCAACTTCTTCTAGGATTACTTGCGAGTATCTTATTTTCCATGAATTTGAGTGCCTGAATTGAGATCTGCCACTAGAGTGAGTTGCCATCAAGTACAACACCTGTGCCAGAATTATAATGCCAACAATCTCCCCCTTTGGACTTGATGGCAAAGCTCACCTGTCATGCTAAAGACTATCGTTTGATTCCTTTGCACTGTCATGTATTCTATCACATTTGATATCTCTTCTTGTAGATTCATCTGATTATATATAGGTGAGATGTTCTTCTATGAGTGGGTTTCGATCAAGTACAACACATGCATCATAATACCAACAAAGACACCGAAGGAAGATCCGAAGAGCTTCACGAAAGACTCTACTCTAGGTAGGAGGGACCCAATTGAGCCGAGATGGATCCATCTATGCTTACTATCCTTTTAGAAATGCGTATTAAGCTATTTCATGACAATAAAGTCATTAAGGGACTACAAGAGCTAATCACTAAGTGCGCAGGGTCATGCGAGCCACCTGTAGTGCAGAAACTAGGAAGACATGCTCTGCGTATTGGACAGGAGATGCGTATGATAGCACAAATCGATGAGTATGAGATGGAACAGGTCATTTTGGATTTAGGATCAGATGGGAATGTGATACCTAAGCAAATGTGGGAACGCATAGGTAGGCCTGCACTACAGTGACCTCCTATTCAACTAAGGATGGCCAACCAGCAAAAAATCCTATCGATGGGTCGACTGTAAGGGGTGACATTGGACATTGAAGGCATAAGCACGTAAACCAAATTTGAGGTAATAAAAATTATAGATGACACTAATCTCTACCCTGCGTTTCTAGCAATTGATTGGGCTACGGACATGAATGGCGTCATCAACTTGAAAAGACGAAAAATTACATTCGAATAAAAGGCACTACGAGTAATTGTCCCGCTGAACCCGACTATAGGAGAGCGCTACACCGAGCCGATGCTTGATGAGGACAATGACGATGAACTGGACTGCATATACTAGATAACAACACAAGATCAGGATCGGGTGAATCCCTTAGTAGACGGAAGGCTCTCGTGGGAGCGCGATAGTTCGTGCACATCAGATACAAATGAGGAGATGGAAAGATGGCATAATAGATTGCAAGAAGTCACCACTCTCCACTGTAATACGATGATCAGATCATTGCGGCGTGTAACCACTGAAGTAAGGCCATGGTTAGTAGGTAGCAGTGTAACCAATGAGGGGTAGTTTGTGGTGCAGCATGGTGCGTCGGACAAAGCGCCACATGCACAGAGGAAGCTAAGAAGGAAAAGACGATTCCATGTATGGATTGGAGGACGTGCGCACTAGAACAAGGCAGTCATCCATTTACAACCAAGGGCACGACCATATGTTGTGCTACCATCACACCAACTGAATCTACACGTAGCAAGGGTCCGCTGGGCCAATACGACCATACCTAGAGTAGGGTATGCCAAGGGACCTCTATCCATGGCTGGACGGGCCATTTCCCCCATAGTCTGACCTGCACCCGAAGACTTGCATGATAGAATTTGACAGTTATGGGAAGTCGTTCGATGAGGAAAAATGAGACTTCGTGAGTTAGCGGAAACGAGGGCTAGACTATGAAAGAAAAGTGTGAAGCTAGATGAAGAAATTGATAAAATCAAATTAGAACTCATCCACACAGATTGCGTGCAAGATATATTGAAGGCACCAGACATGGTTGGCTCTCCTACATTATTAGGAAAAGCCGCGACCCTGCTAGCATGGTTGCACCTGCACCCTAGGGTACACAGACACACAGATCACAATACGCCATTAGACTCAAAGGAATGTGGATGGTGCTTGCAGCCCCGGCTAGTAGGGAAGCAGAAGGCTCGCATGATAGGTGCGACCACCTAACTATCCGTAGAAGGCCCAGTCCTATCGCTCCACACAGTTGGAAGAGGGCATGGGACTATAAAATAGGCTCTAGAAAACCTGCACAAGGATGGTCAAATCCATAGGACACACTTGTGCACCAGGGTCTACACTACCGTGGGGAGGGGATGGAAGGCGACCATTGCTGATACTGTTCATGACAAGATGTACCATTTAAGACATGAAGGAGTGGGTGGCAGGCAATTAAGGCATAAGGATAATTGCCAAATTCACATTAATGAGCCATGAGGGTGGCGAACGACTGATTTTGGATTTGAAATCATATATATCAAGCAAGAAAAGGGGCATACCACAAAGTTTGATCTTGAAGAATTGGACACCCTGGGTTCCGGCCGAAAGGAGCAAGATGAATGAAAAAGTATTAAAGGAAAGCCCATGGTTTCTGGCATTGCCAATGGAGTACTGAGAGTCATTCCTCAGGTCAATAAACCCTACCACAGAGAGTCCACAAAATCCCACGCCGCAGGCAGCCAAACTCCCTAAATCACCCAAGACGTCACAGACCAAAAAGGACCCCCAAATACTAGGACGAATGAGGCGATCGCCACAAAATCCACGCTTTAGAAAGCTCACAATGGAAGAAAAGAGAAAAAATGTTACCATTGAAAGCGACGAGGAGGACGAGGGATCCTCGACATATGTCGAAGAAATAAACCCCGACAAGGAAACTGTCCAGCCAGTGCATCGTCCCAAGTATGTTCCTCCCAGGAAAGGGAAGGCTAACGTCCCTACCAATCTGGATGACGTTGACAATATAATCGCCACCCCGTCTCTTCTGAAAGGGGTTCTGATTGAAAGCACAGTGACTGACCGTATTGCAACAATGAAATTTGAAGATTGGGACCTTGCAGTTCCAACAAAATTTCCCCATTTGGCGACTAGCGAATTGATGGAACAAAGCACAGAAGGGACAGTTATGACACTTCAACCAAAGGAATGGTTTCAGAAGGTGGAGAACGCTAAGTTGCTCTGTCTCTTATCCATTCCCCACTTTCTTCGGACCCCTATTATAATCTTGGTCACCAGACAGTTGCTGTGTTTGGTACATGATGGATACTTATGGCTTGGCAAACCCATCCAAATCACAGTAGAACTCATACATAGGATCTCACTACTTCCCTGCGAATGAAGAGACCCTTGGGAAATTGTCGATAAGAGCGGCGATGTGACGATGACTGAAACCCTAAAAAAGAAATATAAGTTGGAGAAATGGAAGCGAGGGTACGTTATTGATAGTATCTTAGACAAAGCAGTCTGTGTTGCTACCCAGTTGCTGGCCGGGAAAGTGATGTGGAAGTGCTGCGGAACCGAGGTTCCAATGATCGTCGTTGCCCTAGCTGAGGAATGCGCAGATGCAAAACGGTTTTATTGGGCACAATTCCTTTGTGAAAAATTCTTCACCAACTATAGGGAGGTCCAAGAGGAGGGAAATACCTTCCACTAGGCGTGGCTTCTATTGTCCATTGTACTGGTTACCACTGACCTACTTGAAGACAGTCAGTTTCCATCCTTGGACTAGGATTGGCCAAAAGCCGCCAGATTTGTGTCGCTCTGGGCGACCAGGGGTGCTGAAAGAATCCTAGGAATCAAGATTTTTTGGATATTGATGGAAGTAGACGTTTGACACTGGGTCACCCAGCAACCCCGATTGTCCACTGAAATCTATGATAGTATGAAGCATATAGCTGAGTTTAAAGTAGACATGCACTTTGTCTACATTCGGGCACGCAAGGACCCCGACCAAACGTGGATTGCACTTCCTTTCCTTGCCATTGACGAAGCTATCAATGAAGTATTAGATACTTGGCCACCAGAATGGCGCGGACTTGATGCAGTGGGGTGCGATGAGGCCAACATTAGGAAACAGAAGGTTGAAGCAAAGCACATTGCATAGCAGAAGCGCAATGAACAACACACTGTGGAAGTTCGAGCGACCCAGGAAGCACAAACTTTGAGAGTCAAACCACCATTTGGAGCAGTTGTAATAGAAGAAAGCCATCAGAAGGTGCCCACAAAGACGACCATGGAGAAAGGGATAGAAGGAACATCATCAACCACCATGGGTGTGCCCTTAAAATGACCGATGCCGACAGAATGGATGAAGCCATGGAAGAAGGCCAAGGCATCTAAATGGGATGGAGAACTGATCACCTTGATTGAGGAAAACCTAGGTGACATAGGGGACATCGTTCGTGAAGCCACTTGGGATGTAATTGACGACACCATGTCAGAGCACCAAATTGTGTTGGGGGAATTTCGCGCGCAACTACAAGGACTTGGGACACGAGCAGCGTAGATGGGAACCACTGCTACTCATGGGGTTATAGGTATGTCAGCCACTCAGCGGTTGTTGAAGGCCCAACTGGCTCATACTATCGCGATTCTATCTGGAGGATTGATAATAGAAAATGAGGAGGAAAGCGCTGTGGTAGGACGGCTTATGGGGTTGGGACTTAATTTGGTTGCCCTCCCACGCGAGCTTGTACCAGCTCCAGGACAACACCACAATGGAGCTCCACGATAGGGAGAAGCACGCGAAACAGGTACTCAACAAACAAAGGATTAATATAGAATAGTTGAGCTTCCAATGGGATGAAATCATCGCATAGAGTCAACAAGTGGAGCAACTTGTAGGGGAAGCATGTTCGCATGCCCCTGAGCTGGAGATTGCAGTCGATTTGCCTATTGGCATACAAATCCACAAGCTAGCCAGTGGGTTACGTGAAGCAAAGGAGGAGGCCACAAAGATTTAATTGGAGCTTAGTTTGCAGATTTAAGAGCTGAAGTTGCAGGCACAACTTTCGATGCCACCAGAGGTCACCGAGTAGCGTAAAAGAATCATTAGCTCTAGCCGAGAAAAGATCACATGTTCCATAAAGGAATGCACTGACTTGTTGACTTAGTTGCTTATTACGCTCACTTCACTCCAGGAAGATCCTACCCTACAACGACTGGAAATTGAGGCAAGAGAGCTCTAGCAAGCCTATGATAATATCAGAGGGACCGCACAGATGATTGTGGTTACGCACCGCTTGGCCAAGATGAAGGAGGCCTAGGCTCTGAAAATGCAAGCTGATGCTACCCGCCATAAAGAAGTAGTGATTAAATAACGTCTCCAGCCATGGATTGATGAGGCATTCGCGGTTTCCACTGCCATTGAGTGCAAGGTGGCACACATGCAGGTAGAATATGCACCCGACATAGAAGCTACGACAGAGGCTGATGTATCGGTGGCACGCGTTGCACGATTATAGCAGATTGCGGATGAGTTTGTTGCAAGTACCAGTGAAGTAGAGAAATTGTTGTATTACCTCCACGTGAAGATTGTCACACCAGCCAAGTGACTCAGGATGAGTCACGATAATTGTGTTGGGGGATTGTTGGGCAACAAAGGGCCTGCATAATAGTTTTGGGGCTCAAAGCCTGCAATTTTGGGAAAGGTATGGTAAAGACTCCGCGAAGTGTGTAGAGCACGAATTGTAAATAATTCGAGTCAAAAGGTTGTTCGCCCAAGAAATAATATAGAATAATAGGAAGTAAGTCAGCATGCCCATGGTCTGCAGACCATGGGAATGTATAAATAGAGTGAGGCTCTATGGGTAGAAAGTAGCTTTTTGTATGTAATTTTGGATCTGAAATGTAATGGGTTTTTGAGGAGCGAAGTCTTGAAGCATCTGTAAGTCCGAGTCAAGGTTATTGGTCGGTAGATAGAGGCTCTACAGCTATGTGTGTAGAGGCCTAGTAGAGTCCGCAGCTGTGTGTGTGGACCCCTGCAGCTGAGTGCGCAGGGTGGATCTGGATGTATTAGTGAAGGGATTAAACAAAGATAAGTATGAAATTCTGTGTTAAATCTAAATTATTGCAGACCTTACTAACTTATGGTTAATATAACTGTTTGATCTATGCGGGTATGCTTATGTTGTGAGTTTATGCAAATATGTACCTTTTCTGGGTGCGAAAGTGGTTATTTATGTTAAATGTTTGCTTAAAGACTATAAAAAGTAGATCTAATCTATAACAGCGCATTAATAAGTATTAAGGAGTTGCCTGGGTCTGGATCTACGCAGAGTAGAGTGGTGCAAAGCTACAGAAAGGTGTGTGAACCATCCAGACCACATCAAGACATCCCAAGGGTGTGGAAACCTGGTTCCAACACCCTCCCCTGCTACCTCGAGTGAGACCTCAGTACACGCTCCACGGGTTGTTGTCGAAAGGGCCGGTAGCTGGAGGATTTGTTTGGCTAAATAACTCTTCTGAACCTGGGTCAGGCTCAAATAAGCCAATAATTTTCCTCCTCACATGCAACCTATGATCTTTCACTTCCCTCTTCTCCTAATTTCCTTTATTTTCATAAATAAATGTGCCAAAAATACCTTCTTTCCTCTTTAATGCATTTTCCCTTGCCTTTGCCAATTTCCTTTCACCATAAACACCTCCAGTGATGGACACTATGATATCTTTTCCCAAAATTGATCTTGGAATAAGTGTCCCTTAACAATGGTCGTATTTTGACTTTATTAACTTTTATTATATGGATTTTTGACCAGGGCTATTACAACCAACTATTCAAAAAGACCCTCCTTGGATTTGAAGGCATACTTCCACACATCAGATGTTTGATTAGTACATGGGGATAAATGGACTTCAAGTCAATCTTGCTAAAATACTCCTCTCCCCTTGAGCTGGTCCAGAAGGTCATCAATCCATGGTATTGGATACCTATTCTGGACAATGATCTTGTTCAGTGCCCGATAGTTAATACAGAGTCTCCGCGTCTCGTCATTTTTCTGTACCAACACGATCGGGCTCCCACATGGTGATGAACTTGGCATGATGTTCCCTTTCTACAACAACTTCTCAATATTCCTCTTGATTTCATCATTCTCGATAATAGAGTGTTAATAGATAAGTCCATAAGGTAGCGGTGTGCCCAGGGTCAGATCAATAGAGTGCTTGACCTAACAATGTAGAGGAACCCTTGTGGGTGATGTGAAGATGTGCTTGTACTCCTCTACAACTTTGTACATTTTCTACTGCCATGCATAGGAACCCTATCTAGAGGTTATGGCCACAATCTTCTTCTGACCCTGAGGGCGAATCATAAGGAAAAAAATCCCGGTCTAGGAAATGATCTTACTGCATTGATTCGCAATAATCAAAGAAATGATGGTAGGTGGTGCTACCTTTGGTATCCTACATAATTTACTTCCCAAAGTAATAATACCAATGTGAGACCTAGACTCTTAAAAAACATGTCTCTTCCATAAGTATGTTTGGCCTAATAAAACATCACAAACTTCAAGAGGACCAGCATCACATAATACCTTATCTATGAAGGGCTTAATGTTGTAGGGAAGGTGACATTGTTGGATGACGTAGAGATCTCGCCCTTGATGAAGCCACTAGATGGTGTATGGCTATGGGTGTGGTTTGGTTGGTTGGGCCAACCACTTCATGGATTCTATTGAAATGATGTTCTTTTCACTCCCATTGTCAACAATGAATTGTAGTGGAGAACCCTTCACCCACATCTGTGAGTGGAAGAGTCACTCCCCCTCCTATGGATATTCGGGCTCATCCTTCTAGATCTTGGTGGTGGCAACGATGGCACTAGGCTTCTCATCGATAATATGCTTCCCTTTTTAATTCCCCTTGTCATTTTCTAACTCAGAGTTAGAAAATGCATACGATTCAAAGGAATTCAACTCAGCCACCAGTGACTGCTTGGCTTGACACTCACTTGTGTTTTGAGTGGGGATCTTATGGAACTCACACCAGTTCCTTGAGTCCTTTGTATTCATAGTGTTGTTATTTTATTGTGGCTTTGGTGGGTTTTCTTGGTTCACCTCACCTTGGCTTTGTCCTTTGTTTTGTGGTTTGGGGGTTCCTTTCCCTTGCTTTAGATTCAAAGATCCAAAGGCTCGCTTCTTATGTTTAAACTTCTACTTGATCTTGATAACATATTGATAGGTATCACCAAGCAAGGAGATGTCTAGGAACTCCATCTCATCCTACATGTACTTTTATAGGCAACCATGGTACTTAAGTACCAAATTCCACTTAGAATCCTTGATACCCAACTTCGTGCGAAGGGTATGGAATTTGTTTTTGAACTCTGACACATCTTGGTCCCTTCCTTGTTGTAACGTGGTCCACTTTGTGTATTTATCTTCATAGCTATCGACAGGGCAATATTGTTCCTTGATGGCATCTCAGAAAGAATTCCAAGTGGGTGTGGTTGAAAATAGTGAGGATTTCCTTGTCCTTTTGTTCACAATAGGTTTCCTACTAGTCCTTGACATGTGGGGTGACTTTGAGGAGTGAAAAATTAATCTTTTCTCAATTGGAAAAGTCATCAACTGAAAAATATCCTTCCATTATATTTAACCATCTATCTATGGTGTCTACATCTATCTGGCCTTCAAATATGGAAATGTCAAAGTTAACTTGTACCTTAAAAGGAGCGGTGCCTCTAGAGTGGCTGCTGGATGAAGATGTGTCACCTGTGGGTAGCTGCCAAAGGATTTGCGAAAATTTATCCATCATCATGTTCCTTTTTCAATCGAGGGCTTCTTCATGAAATATTTTGAAAGGAACTCCTACCCCCTCTTATTTATTTTCTTCCTCCATGGGAGGCTGTCAGGGTTTGCGAGGCTGGTCTTGCAAAGGTTCAACCAGTTCAAGCCATAACTCTTTATACCCTAACCTTGTTGGGGACATGCAAATCAAAATAGACAAAGAGTAGTCTGCTCAGATACCACTGATCTAGACTTATGTAGGAATGCAACAAAATACAGATATACACATAAACACAAGGATGCAACATAAATAAAACTTCATTTCATTAATATCAAAGAACCGAAATATTCTTACATATAGAAATGGAAATAAACATGCTCGGGCAATGGTAACTTATCTCTGAGAAGAGGTGTGGTTGCTTCATGCCTTTGAAATGTGTTACAATGAGACTCAAGAGCCTTTTTATTATTGAAAAACAAGGGAAAACCCTAAACAACTAAAACCATAGCCCCAAGAGATGTAACGCCAAAATTTTGTTGGCCCTGTTGGGGTTAGTTAGGTAACCAAATTCACAAGGTTGTAACTTGGTCAAATTATCTCCATTTGGCATGTACGATATCTCATTGGAAATATCTCTTTGAGTACTAAAATATTTTTTGCATCCCCCTATCCATGATTACGGGCCTACTGCAGACTTCAAAACTTTAGGGGGGAAAAACTTCTCTAGAAGTTGAGGACCTAAAAAAATTCTAAAAGTTGTAAATTCTTCTATACACAAGGAAATTGATGAAGCTGACTTGAGGTCTAGGTGGAATAGACGGGTGGACACCAACATCCACCTAGATCACAATCCTTGTGCATCAGATCGTATGTTGTGTATGAGAAGCTTGGCCATCATACTTATCATCTCCAATCTCTATATGGGAAAAATGACTCTCTTCTTGTGAATGGCCAAGGTTTGGGACAAGATTTTCAATGGGAGTCTAGGGTTGTGCCCTACCCTATGTACATAGTACGTTGTTTCGTTACTTGTCATGTTCGGTCTTTTGTTATGTTTCTTTTCGTTCATGTGAATAAGTGTCATATGTGAGTGTGCTTTCGGGTTCCAATATATGTTTTTGAATTCAAAAGAGTCTTGTGACATTGCAACATTTGGCTAACCTTTAGTCCTTTTTCTTTGTCTTGGTTATACCTTTTGGTCAATGATTTTCTAATGGAAAATACAATCCTTGTGTAAATAAAGCTTTGTGTCAAACCATGATATCCATGTCTATTATAGAAACCTTACACCTACACTTGGTTCTTTATGTTTCAATTTTTTCCACACTAATCTGAGCAAGTAGAGAAGGACAAGGGGAAAATATAAATGAGGACCAATATCAGAAGTTTTATATATGCTTCTCTGAAGGAAAAACCTCTTCTACTCTCAATAAGTCAGGATCCCTCTTTCTCCCATGAAATGAATAAGTGACAATGCATTGTCCTATATAAAATAAATAAATAAAGGGTGAAATAAGAGAAAGGCTTCTTGTGTAGGGAGTTGAAGCAAGCAACTCCACCACGGTACTATCTAGGATTGCTGGCAATGGAGAAAAGTTTGTGTTCCTAAAGTGAATCCATTAGGATACTTTCCATGCCTACTAGTAATGAAGCAACACCAGAGATGGAAAACTATACTCTGAAAATCTAAGTCTCACAAATAACATTACCCTTCTCCTGATTTGAAAAATTGCAATATGGATGGCTTTATGATTTTTTTCAATGAAGGAAGGATAAAGGGGACTATGTTTATGCACGAGGTAAGTGGGGAAACCAAAGTGATATGAACGATGAATCAATGCTGCTTGAGGAACTAGACTCTACACAAGAGAATTAACCAAGGCAGAGAAGATGGAATTCTACCAGTGTGTCACCAAATATTGTTGCTGCTACAACAACCTCCAAAATTTTGGCCTACATCCAAATTTCAGAGCCTATGTTGAATTTTCATGCCGTTGTCACAAGTATTAAGATTCATCACATGTGTTCTCCTCAACTATTCTTGTCCCTTTCTGAATAAAATCAAAGTGTCATCTTTTAGCATAGACAAGCGTAGCACATCACACATATGTGGTTTTGGTTTGTTTCAAGGGATAATATTTGTGTTAATGATTTTTTGTTATCATGTGGACATGTATGAAACTCATTTCCAAAGCTTCAAGTATTGTTGCACAAGTTTCATCATTACCGTCACAAAGTGTATCTTTAGTGCCTCACTCGGGGTAAGTCATCGCAATGTCATCAGATTGAGGAAACTATGTTGTTCATGTGTTCTAGGTGATCTATTTTATGTCATCAGTATTCTAAGTGTGTCATCATGCTCAATTCTTATCATTTTTCACTTTGGCCTCAATGATCCCACACTTAGCCAATTCTGGAAAACTTCCTCATCCAACAACCTGATACCACTCAGCCTTCCTAAACTCAACACTACACACTACACATTTAGTCCTCAAGCCTCATCCTTGCCTCTTAGAACTGAACAATGTGTAGTCCTTGCCTCCTAGAACCACACAATACACAGTCACAATGCTCAATATCAACCCTTAAGCTCCAAAACTACGCAATACCGACCTTTAGCCATCTCCTCTACCCACTATGTAGTCTCAAGCCTCAACCTTGAGCTCTCTAAATACTCAATTGTGAAATCCCTTGGTCTGAGTCTCTCTGAAACTTTGTAGTGAGTAACCTCAAGCCCTCATCTTGACCTCTTGATTCCATCAATTGCTCAATTGACAAGCCCCTCCCATCCTGAACTGTGCATTACATAGTCTCAAGGTTCAGTCCCGACCCCTAACCCCTCAACTATGCAACCGTGCAATCCACGAGTCTGTCTCCCAGCTTTCCACCTGGTTCTAGCTTAGCTAGTGGTTATCATGAAGCATGTTAGACTAGGGTTTTAGCAGAATTATGTCACCTTGTCATTATTGGATTGAATTCATAGGTATTTTATTGCGTTTTGACATGATGATGATGAAGAATATGGAGGAGACATTGCCTGTATACACCTTTGTACTTGTGAAAACAAGTTAATCAATCAATAAAGACAAAGGGGCATTAGGTTGCGACAATAGTTGAAGATCAAATATCACAATGAAGACTCCTTATCTTCAAGCCATGCAGAGGAGGAAGAAGAGACCATGTTCCATCTCTCATGAAGACATAAAGAAAGCAATAGTAAAAAGTGGCTTGAAATTTCCTTATCATCATGTAGTCCATGTCATTAGTATCATGTCATGTCATATCATGAATCATCATTTGCCACATCATATTTTAGATTATGTAAATTCAATATTGGAGAAATGTAATGTAAAGCACAAGACCAAGATTCATCCATGTAATGTGAAAATTCACATAGGAAGTCGAAAGGTCATAGAGAAGTCAAACAGTTATGAGGATAATCCCAGAGTCACAAGGGGGGTGAATCATCACCCCATTTTTTATATATATACCCTCATTTCTCATGTAAAGGAATTTTCACCTTGGCTTCTTATTATAGGCCTTTTTGTCACATCCGATCAATATACCTCCCAACGGGATCAATCAACATCCTATTCCCCCTTGTCATCATATTGCACAAAACCCTAAGCATACTTGTTTCATTCCCAAGATTTTCTGCCTAAAACTACATCACATGAGTCAGTTTTAGGACCAACACACCCTAACCTCTTGTTGGAAAATGTTAACCTATAGGTTTCTCCACTGTGGCCTGCATTGATCACCTAAAGTTTGCTCTCCTTTGCACTTACATTTGTTCTAGAAATTCGTTAAAAAGAGATAAATTCTGGAAGCCTCCTCTTCCAAAAGCTTCCAGAATTTTTTATAACCATTTACCTCAGATAAAACATCCAGATCCTATCCTACCCTACTTTAGAGTTTCCATCCCTTATCCTTTGATCCCATCCTCCCATCAAAGGTGGATCTACAACGTTAGATTGGTAATTGGATAAGAACTGCCAACTTACCCCACTCCTATATATATTTACAACCTTGCATATGCAAGGGGTTGGCTTTTGGAGAGTGAATCTACCCTTATGCTTCCATGGTGAGAGGTTTCATTTCATGCATTTAGGGTGATTGGAGGTGTTCATTGTGACAAGGAAAGTACAAGTCAGCCTTGGAGGAGCTCTTCTATAAGATAAACACACATTTATGGTTGTAAACTCCTTCCATTTATATTAATGCAAATAATTCTCATTTTTCCTATATGTGATGTTGTTATTTCATGTATTTCAATATCATGTTGATCTATTGAATATAATATTTAGATGATATTTCATAGATCTCATAGTTTCTTGGCTTGTGTCATTTGATTATGTGAATTCTAATTTTAGCAATCAAAGATAGAATTGGAGCATTCAAGTTAAAGAAGGAGAGAAGCCCATGACGGATTCCAGGTAGGTTTCATTCTGTCATCTATTTACTTTAGGGAAAGCATTGCGTTCCTTGTCTCTCTGTTGTTCTAGGTTAGCCAACAAACCTATGGGAGATACTTTTGTTCGCAATCATAAATCTCGGATAACACTCCTACTACTAGGAATTAGAGAGGAAGATAGTTATTTTGGAGGACCAAGTGGTTAATATAATGCTCCACTATTGGAGATAGTGGTGTTCATTACCTTGATGTATGTTGGAACTTTTACTTAATTTTAGAAGATCGCTGAGCCAACACACATTCATGTGTTTGTCGTAAATATTGTAAGATAGTTCTTTGAATGTTTGTGATATTATGTTGTTTTCATCTGTACTAAGGAAATTGAACTATTTCGGTGGATTTGGTACTTATCTTATTGAAGGTGTGTTATATGTGTTTTAATAATTGTTTCTTCTATGTGAACTATTTCTCTAGTTGTTCAAGGATTCATTCATATGTATATGTTCATGTGTATTTTCTAGATTAGTACTATTACTTATCATTACAAGGCCCAATTTCCTTTGCCCTTTCGATAGAAGAACCCTGATACATTTCACAATTGAAAATTCTACAAGGCATACTTACTTGCTAATATGAAATCACCTATGTATTACTCTGTCATGCTAAAAAATGAAGCCAAGGCATATCTTTAAGAATATATGGAAGTTGGGCCTTATTTATGGAAGGGTTCCCACACCAAACGATGTGAAGTCTATTTGAGGCTTTTTAATGGGGAGACCCCTTTGTATGTTGGTGGTATCTGGCAACATCAACAAGTAGCTTGCCCTCCAACACCAATGGCAGGCCTCCTTAGCTTAAATTAAGATTTTTTTATGTGCCAAATGAGGCTCAAACCCTCTTACGTTATTGGTGGTTTAGTGGGAGGATAAACACATTGTATAAGCTACCCTCACCTACCACCCTTTCTTATCAACTGCGATGAAAAATATGTTGGGTTTGGAGCTTGATTATCTTCCTAATTGTTCAATTTTTTTTGTTTCAATTGCATTGGATCTCTATTCCTATCAGGGTGGAAACATCGTCCATTTAATCATCATCGAGGGGGTCCAGGGGGGCTACGATGAATTTTATGAGCCCCTCCCCCTTAGTAGGGATTTGGAAGTAGTGCCTCTGAAGCTAAAAATAGATGGAAATTTTCCTTGTAGAATATTGTAATTTCATAGTCAATATGGGATGTTCATTAAGCGAATGATCTGACAGTAGAAGTTATGTTAAATTATGGCTTTTTCCTTAGAAGGCGCTCCCTCAGTTTATATGAAGGAATTGTAATGTGGATATGGATTATAATTCTAAGTGAGAAAGAGAAAGGGGACTATGTGAGAGCGAATACGTTGTATGTGGAAATTATAGTGGATGTGCTATAGGTTGTATCTCTTCATTTTGTCAGATAATATAAAAGGAGGGTCTGGTTATTTCTTCGTGGATGTAGCCAAAATTGGGTGAACCATGTATATATATGTCTCTCTTCTTCTATGCATTTATGTATTTGTGTTTTTGCAATTTTTTCTGTATTTCATTGCTCTGTTAATTAATTTCTAATAACTAGTATCAAATTCGAAGGTCTATTTGGCTAATAAACTTGCAGGAGAGAAGGGTTACTAGTTTGAGTGGGAGCAATGGTGGAAGATGGTAGGTTTAGGGTCAAGAAATTTAATGGACAAAACTACTAGTTGTGGAAGATGCATATGGAAGATTATTTGTATCATAAATATCTATACCTACCATTGAGTGGAAAAGCAAAGAAGCCCATGGTTATGATAGACACAGAAAGGGAGATTCTCGACGGAAAGGCACTAGGAAAAATACAGCTGTGTTTGGCAGCGTTGATGGCATTGAACATTTCAAAGGAAACAATAGCAGAAGGTTTAATGACAACACTGGTCAAACTATATGAAAAACCTCAGCCTCAAATAAGGTATTTCTTATGAAACATCTATTTAATATGAATATGTTAGAAGGAAGATATGTTGTTGATCATTTAAATGAATTTAACACGGTTACTAGTCAGTTAAGTTTTGTAGGGATAAATTTTGATGATGAAGTTAGGCCTCTATTACTTATGTGCTCATTTCTAGAAAGTTGGAATGACGTAGTTATGGCTATTAGTAACTCTATCTTTGGATCTAGTACTTTAAACTTTGATGATGTTGTTAGTGCTATCCTTAGTGAGGAAATGTGACGTAAAAGATTTGGTGAGACATCAAGTAATGATTTAATTTCAAAGACTAGGGGAAGACAAATGGAAAGAGGAAGGAGCCTAGGAAATTATAGTAAGTTAAGAAAAGGCATCTCCAAATCTAGATCAAGGATAGTGTGTTGGATATGTGGGAAGAAATGAAACTTGAAGAAAGACTACAAATCCTAGAAAAGGAAAAGAAGGAGATGGACATCAAGAGAAAAATCATGAAGCAAATGTGGCAGGTGATGTGTTACAAGATGATTTGATTCTTTCATTGGAAAATATTGTTGATGCCTGGGTGGTTGAGTCAAGGGCTTCATTCCATGCTACATATGATAGGAAACATTTTCATGACTATGTTCAAGGAGATTTTGGACATGTTTGTTTGGGTGATGATAAACCTTGTGAAATCATTGGAATTAGTAAGGTTCTTATAAAGAAAAAAATGGAAACTAATGGCTATTGAAGGAGGTAAGGCATGTTCCAGATCTGAAGAAAAAATTAATTTCAACAAGGAAGTTAAGTGGTGAAGGTTATGTAACTACATTCACAGACAAAATATGCAAGGTCACCAAAGGAGCCCTTGTAATAAAAAAATAAGAAAAGGTTGGTAAATTATACTTATGCAATGGTATTTATTATTTTGTAAATGATTTGACCTCCATAGGAGTGGATACTATTGGAAATAATACTGAGAGGGGGGTGAATTAGTATTATCAAATCTTTTTCAATAAACACTTGCAGATCTGACTAATGAAACTTGCATATACCTTCTAGATTTTAATGTAATTTATTCTTTAGATGTTAACCATTAATCTGTGTGTCAAAACCATATAATAATGAACAGGAACAAGAAACATAGACAGTCACACCAAAGAACACCATATATAAGGTGGAAACCCAATGTGGGTGAAAATCACCTGTTGTAATATGTCTCTATCTTCTTTTAATTAGAAACTTCTTTTTACAATGATTTTGTACTGGTGCAGTCCTTTACTAGTACGCAGGCTGCAACCTGCAGAGAGCTACAACCCTCTTAGCTCTTGTACTAGCTAAGATACTAGTACGTAGGTGCTGACCTATAGAAGGCTACTACCTTCTCTTTCCTTCTAGGGACCACGTTTCATCAATTTTCAAACTGGATCCAAGAATCATTAAGTATATGTGCATCAATCAATTAACCAATAACTTCTCAGAATGCTGTAATCAGACAAACAATACCAGTAACTAGATACCAAGTCTATACCCAGAACACTGCAGTAATAGACAAAATCAGTTAAAATATACTTCAAGAAAAGTCCGCAACGTCACCAGTAGTACCCTGCGGATGTTCTCACTTTCTCTAAATGTGGCATGCGCAGCTTCGCTCCTGCACTGTCTATGACTTGCGCAACTTTGCACCCGTACTGTCTGTGTTCTGTGCACCTCCACACCAGCATCATCTTCTGATCTACGCACCTCTGCACCAGTGACGTCTTCTGATCTACGCACCTCCGCACCTGATCCTTCACTGGTACTGCGCACCTCCTCACCTGCGCCTTCTCTAGTGCTGCGCACCTCTGCACCTGTGCCTTCTCTGGTGCTGCGCACCTCTGGATATAGACAGTTTATCAGTCCTCAAATATACCCCAAACTATCAAATTCACCGATCTGTTCAAGTGCCAAAGAGATCTCAACCCATCAGTAGATCTAACTTATAATGCTTCGGTTTCTTCTTGATTCAGGTTCAACTATAACTCATCAACCGATTATCAGAAATTCAGATCTTACTCTTCTTAAGATATTCAACCCACTTGTACTTTGCCAACTGATCTCCTGTGCCTTTTTATAGCCAAGGCCTTACTCAAACCATGGATCAAAACCATAGAGAAATAATACTATGGATCCAAAACCTGGGTTCAATATTTTAGATGCAAAACCACGGACCAAAACCATAGGATCAAAGACGTCAGACTAAATACCATGGACCAAACATAAGATGCGCGATTTTCTCTACATGAAAGTCTATGCATTTTAGGTTCGCACTTTTTTTGTGAAAGACCTACAAACATGTCCGCACCTGTTCAACGGTCCTTCTGCGCAACCTACCGATGGCTGCATCTTCTGATCGGTGCACCTGCAGAACCAGAAAATAAAATTGCTGCACTTATACTTTATCATCTGAGATGAGTGGGTTGCCATCAAGTACAACATATGCATCATAATGCCAACAATATCCCCCTTTGGACTTGATGGAAACAACATCCAATCACTCTCCCCCTTTGACATCACGGGCAAAGGGCGTACCTCATTCTGCTGACCATACTCCCCCTGAGCACCTGCTAAAGTTTCTGTTTGGCTGAAATGCTGGCCATGCTCCCCCTGACTGTAAGTAACGACTACAAAAACAAGATGTTCTTCAAGAGAGAACATGAATCCATACATCATAAGTAACCTTCCTAACATCAAGACTCATACATCCATCTCATAAAGCAAGAACAAGGATCATTCATCCCAGGCATAGTGGGGAAACCAAAATAGGTCGATACATGACCTTGATATGAAAGAAAATACATGACATAGAGACAAGAACAACTATCATCAGCATAATCAACCTTCAGACCAGTACACATAGATCTCGTTCAACATCTACTCCACCAAAAACTCTTGTGGAATAAAACCAAGAACTTCTAAGATAATGCCAACAATGCATTATTATAAGAATATATGCTCCCCCTGAACCTGTGCCAGATGGTCTCTGACAGACCCATATCAGACTTTCTTCACCCAGAACTCGACCCACATAGACCGACAAATGTACACGTATCCACCTGCGTACAACAGACAAGATTCAACAGCACGATGATGTATAAACAACCCCTAGCTTTTGTCTGAGGTATTCGAATGTCTCCCTAGGAGAAGGTTTGGTGAGTATATCAGCCACTTTTTCCTTAGAGGGAACATACTCCAACTTGACCTTTTGTTCAAGCACTTTTTCCCGGAGAAAATGATACTTGATAGGTATGTGCTTAGTCTTTGAGTGCATGACAGGATTCTTTGAAATACTGATTGCACTTGTATTATCACAAAAAATGGAAATAGGTGAAGTACAAGTGACTTGGAGATCTTGCAATTGCATCATCCAAAGAAGTTGTGTGCAGCAGCTACGTATTCTGCTTCAGCTGTAGATAATGCAATGGAACTTTGTTTCTTACAGAACAAAGATACCAATCTAGGACCCATGAAGAATGCACCTCCACTAGTGCTTTTCCTGTCATCCACACTACCTGCCCAATATGCATCTGTATATGCATGAAGCATGAGATTTGTATCTCTAGGATACCATAATCCATAGTTTTGAGTCCCTTGAAGATACTTGAAAATTCTCTTGACTGCCTGAAGATGAGTTTCCTTTGGGTTAGCCTGAAACCTTCCAACTATCCCTACTGCATGCATAATGTCTGGTCAGGTACCTGTTAGATAGAGTAGACTACCAACCATGGATCTATAGGTTGGTTGATGAACAACTGTTGATTCATCATTTGCACTGAGGCTGCATCCTGTTACCATAGGAGTACATGATGGCTTCGAATCCTCCATCCCATACTTCTTCAAGATTTGCTTGAGATACTTGGTTTTTGAAAGAAAGATACCGTATTTGTTTTGTTGCACTTGTAAACCAAGGAAATATGTGAGCTCACCGAGCAGGGATATTTCGAATTCTTTCTGCATCACCAAGGCAAAGTTTTGACTCATGGCTTCTTCATTGCTACCAAAAATGATATCATCAACATATACAACAAGTATTAGCATTTTATTATTGTCAACTTTTATATATAGATTGTTGTCTGTTGATCCTTTTGCAAAACCTTGTTGATGAAGGTACTCATCCAACCGAAAATACCAAACCCTTGGAGCCTGTTTAAGGCCATAGAGATCATTTTTGAGTCTGCATACAAGATTTGAATCATTTCCAAGTATAAACCTGTCTGGTTTCTCATTGTACACTTCTTCATTCAAGTCTCCATTCAGAAATGCAGATTTTACGTCCATCTGAAATACCTTGAACTTCTGAAAGCTAGAGAGAGCGAGGAACATTCTTATAGCCTCAAGTCTGGAAACTGGAGCAAAGGTTTCTTCAAAGTCTATGCCTTCTTGTTGCGCATATCCTTTACAAACAAGTCTTGCCTTGCTCCTAACCACATCCCCATTTTCATTCAGCTTATTTTTGAAAATCCATTTCGTCCCTATGACATTTTTATCGATTGGTCTGGGAACCAACTCCCAAGTGTTATTGTTTTCAATTTGTTCGAGTTCTTCCTCCATGGCTTTGACCTAGCATCCATCTTTACACGCCTCTCTTACATTTTGCGGTTCAATGGAGGAGAGCAATGCGAAATAGCTTGAAGCTTCTGCTATTTATCTTCTTGTTTGTATACCAGCCTCTTTCTGCCCCAATATCTGAGATTTTGGATGATTCTTTTGAACATACCTGGATGGAGTCTTTTCTTCTATCCTTATCTGTTCTTCTGGTGCCTCATGGGTTTCTTCCTCATCATGAATCTGATTTGATGGATAGTCCTCATCATCTTCGAAATATTCAGATCTTACCTGCCTAGGAATGTTTTCTTCTTCATCAACCACTACATCAATACTTTCAACAATTTTTTCAAGCCTTTTATTATAACACTTGTAAGCTTTGCTGTGGGGAGAGTAACCAAGGAGAATGCCTTCATCTGCTCTAGGTTCAACTTGCCAAGATGTTCATCAGTATTTTTGATATAGCATTTTCTTCCAAAAATTATGAAATATTTTACCGAAGGAGTCTCACCCGGACGTTTGTTTTGTTGAGAATAACAACTGTAGCAAACACAGCTTCACCCCAGAAAGTTGCAGGAGTTCCAGACTCATCAAGCATAGCACGAGCCATTTTTTGAACCGTTCTGTTCATCCTTTTCACTACATTTTGCTGAGGAGTCCTGGCTGTAGAGAATTCTCTTCTTATTCCACATTCTTCACAAAAATCGAAAAATTAATTTGAGGTAAACTCCCCACCTCTATCAGACCTGAGGCATTTAATTTTGTGATCTGATTCATTTTCAACCAAAGCTTTGAAGGATTTGAATTTTTCGAATGCTTCATCTTTGTGCTTCATAAGTCCTATCCAAACCATCCTTGAATAGTCGCCAATGAATAATATGAAGTATTCTTCTCCCCGAGGTGACCTTTTCCTAGACGGACCACATACATCAGTATGGACAAGCTTAAGTGGCCTGCTAGCTGATCCTTCCTTCTCAGGCAAGTTAGTTCTGGTTTGCTTACCAAACTGACATGACTTGCAAATTGTATTGTTTGGAATTCTGATGTCTGGAAGACCACGAACTGCCTGGTATTTGCATGCTTTCCTTATTTGTGAGAAGCTTAGGTTCCCCAATCTCCGGTGCCATAACTAGTGTTCATCATTCTTACTTAGATAGCATTCATGTTGTCCTTCTTTGAACATGTATAAATTATTTGGAGTTATTATGCCTTTGATCACTATTTTTCATGTATCAAGATCACGAACACTACATCCATTTGATTGAAATATTAACTCAATTCCTTGATCGCACATCTAACTGGCACTCAATAGATTATGTTTTAAGCCATCAACATACATCACATTTCCAGCGTTGACTTTTTCTTTCAACTGAACTGAACCTTTACCTTTTATGAGCGCAGGGATGTCATTTCCAAATGAGAGCTTCTTCTCTTTCTCTAAGGCACTATATGACTGAAGTTTTTCCTTATCACCCATCATATGTTTAGAACATCCACTGCCGATGTACCATTGATTTTCTTGCCCTTCCGCATATAAGGCTATACCACATCTTTCTGGTTGTGGTTCTTTCATTCTCCATGTTTTGGCACTTGAGGTTTGTTCCTTCTGAGTTGTCTATTGAAACTTGCTCCTGCATTTAGAATCTTCATGATTGAAGTTGTTACAAATAGAACATTCTATTTCATTTTCAAGAGCAAAAAGGTTATTGTAGGTTCTTTTCATGATCCGAGTCATACTTCTTTGTTTTTGAGCTTCTCTAGTCATGATTGTCTTATAGGCAACACATTAAGCTGCTTTGTGACCAAAGTTATGACAAGAGAAGCATTGGCCACTGAAGAAACTCCTGCAATTATCAAATCTACCAACCAAACGATTGTAGTTTCTACTGTCATCCATTCTTGAGGCAAATTGAGAAGATTTTACGTGTGGCTGGTTGTAGCTTCTGTTCATCCTTAAGGTGGATTGCCCCCAATTTACCTGGTAGTCTTTGTTCATACTTGAGGTAAATTGTCCCTGATTTACCTGGTGATCTCCATTGGGCCTTTGCTCACTCCTCCTTGTTGCATCAAGATAACTTTTGGAGGTGGATGGTTTCTGCGCTTGAGATGTTTCTTCATTA
>APFE030127998.1:0-17697 GCA_000404065.3 Pinus taeda | reverse complement strand
ACCACTGGAGATGAATAAGGACTGATGTTGGGACGAATAACATTGACTTCGAGGAGTTACTTAATGATTTTTTCAATTAAATTATTTTGGGCAAAAGGATATCAATATGGGCGGACATTAGGTGGTTGGGTCCCCTAGATCAAAGGGATGTTATGATCATGTTCACTCATAGAGGGTGGAAGCTCTTTACGTTTGTCAAAGAATCACTGGTGGTGATCTAATACCTGTTGCATCTCAGGTTGAATATGAGGAGTAGTGGATTTAATGGCCTGGATGGCATTAATTTGGCGACTACTCCATGATGGCCATTTTTTAAAAGTTTCTCCATTGTATGCCAGCTGATGATAGTAGGCGCACCTGCCTGGAGTCCCCTTAATGTATGAATGTGGTCATTCTTCCTAAAGCTCATATATAACTCCTGGAAATCCATTGTGATAGGGCCCAATGTGCGAAGTCATTCAACACCTAGAACAATGCCGCAACCACCCATTTCAATAGCAAACATGTGGGTCTTTAGGTGGTATTCTCCCATCTAAAGCTTAATATTTTCATAGCGACCTTCACATTTCATGGTCCCCCCATCAACGATAAGGACTTAGAAATTAGATACCACCTGCACAAAGCAATGAACAACTTCTATGACTCTCTTATGGATAAAGTTATGAGTGCTACCAATATCAATCAATACCACTACTAGTTGATGTTAAATAAAGCCCCATATTTTGAGAGTTTGAGGCAAAGAAATGCCAGCCAAGGCATGTAGTGAAATGATCACCTAATTTGGGGTAGCTGTGAGATCATTGTCGGTTTGGGTTTCCCCTACTTCTTCCTTGGGCACCTTAAGGGATGGAACTTCATCTGTTGAGCTGTTATCAATAACATTAGTTTGGAAGAATTTGGTTCCTTGCATTTATGTCCAGGAGAGTACTTGTCATCATAGTAGTAACACAATCCTTATTTTCGTCTTTCGTCCATTTCTGTTGGTGACACCTTTTGAATCTTAAGTGTTTCGTTGAGGCTTGGAGCCTAGGGGGGATGCGACTTGGCAACGAAATTTGGATGATTGGACTAGGCATTTAAGGGATCTCCACATCTAAGGCCTTGCGACATGCGTCCAACCAAGTAACTAGATAGTGCATCTAGACATGGGCTTGGATAGATTCGTTTAGGACACTGATGAAACATTCCAAGTAGAAGTCATCTCCTAGACTGTTAGTTCCGATGACCAATTGCTCAAAGAATGCAATGTAGTCCTTTACTGTACCCATTTGTTAGAGCTTTGTGAGACAGCCAAAAAAATTAGATTCCCATTGAAAGTGATCACATATGGCTTTTGTTCCAAGTTGCTCTCCCTGGATAGCATTTCTAATGCCACCTCCACCACTTCCATCTCTCTTGGTCAAAGTAAAGGGATCCCACATGTAGTTTAGTTTCATCTCCGTGGATATCATTAAGGGAGAAATTCTGCTCCATTTGTGCTACCCATACTGCGGGGTTAGAGCCATCAAATTTGTACATGTCCAGCTTGGGTGTCCTATGGTTGGAAGAGTGGTGATTTCCATGGAATTGAATGTGATGGATGGATTATCCTTCTATGTGTGCATCAACGCTAGGCTCCTCCATATGAGGCGGTCTTATAAGGGCTATTATATATGAGATCTGTTTGAGAAACTTGGTCTCGAATGCATCAAATATTTCTTCAAGTTTGTTGACCCTCTCGATTGCCTTCTCTGCACCCATAACTTGAGATCTAGTACCCAGCATACACCAATCCTGGACAATTTTTTTGAGCTTACTTAAGAGTAGGTTGCTTGGAAAGAGGGAAATCTTGGGAGTCTAATGACGTGGATCACTTGAGGCCGTATCGGGAAAATTTTTGGGACAACCAAAAAATTTGGGGCTTACAACTGAATGGTACCACTGTGACCAGTTCGTCGTCCTCAATCTTATGGGCTAAGTCTCTTGCAAGTTCCCTAGGATGGCCGAATTCCCGAAAGCTTGATCCTACCCAGTGTCCTGCGAAAATTTGGCTTGGACTATAGCAACCAAAAACTTCACTGCATAAGAGTCTAATTGGAACTGTGAAAACCCCAACTGCTGAATCTAATTTGTACAGTGACGACAAAACCCCAATTGTTAAATGTGAGTTGCGCGACTCCAGTAGAACTCCAACTGCTGGATTTGAACTGGAAGATAAGGTAGAGGGTTATCTTCAGATAGGATATGGAACTATGGTCATAAAGGAGTGTTAGGTGCTACATATCACAATATACACAGGGGTCCAACAATAATACTCAACCCAATCTTTTAGGGTGCTAATTAAGGAGGATCGACCGTACCCTTAGTTGTACTACCCGACTACCCTATCGTATGGGCAAGTAATCTCCCCGAGTGCTGTTCTCAGTGTACTGTAGCAACAAGATGACCGATGACTTATCTAAGTTTAGATTTTAGGTGAGTCCATGTGGCTTCCGATATACCCAAGGGTACGTGGAAGTGCAATCTATGCATGGTTGTGTCTAATGCACTACTACTTGAAGGGGTACCTACAAGGTTTACAAGGGAGTCCAACAAGTGACCACCTCTTGTAGTTCCTATGTGCATGCCTCCCCAAATACACAGGTTTATGCGCTCAATGACAAATCTCATGGTTTAAAGACGCCGGAACATGTCTCTAGCCTAGAATAAAATCTACGAAAATTAGAGGTACAACTGGCCTTGGAAAGTACTCTGATACTACTTGTTATGCTCTTGATCTGTGAGAAATCCAGAATACCAGAAATATGAAGAAATATAGCCTAGAACACCGAATTATCACATGAAATGAGGAAAGCTAAAAGAATTTTATTATTCAGAAACAAATTCAATGTTCACTTGCCTCTTCGAGGGGGCAATCTCTAGCAAAGCAGAGCTTAATTAAAATGAGGCTCGATGATCTTTTCCTTACTAACTAAGACTATTTATAGCTAAATGACCTCCAAAACCCTAACTACTAGTGGTCCCTTTCATAACATGGATTAACCACTTTATTTATTAACTATGGACCGTTTACAACTACTATGGTCCCTTTTCTTTAATGTGTGTCAACCACTTACAATTATTAATATGGTCTTTACTGATTTTCTAACTAACTATGACTCTGACTTGACCCATTGGGCTTATTACATAAATAAAAATGGTTAGGGTTAGATCATACTTTGTTTTGCATTTTTTTGTTTTGTTTTTTACTTTGAATACGAATAGAAGTGGGATAAACTTATGAATTATTTAAAATGAAATAAAAATATATTATTTTTTAAACTACATTGATATTAATTTTATTCATTAATAATAACTTATTTCATGGAAATAAGAAGGTTGGGAAAGATACTTGAGCATAAAGATAAACTTATTTGTATTAGGGTAAATTGTAATGATCATAAATTAGCTTAAAAGGGATTAAAATATTTATAAATGAGGACCTCATTCCATGAAAGCAACTTGAATTGAGGAAGAAGGTTTAAAAGGAAAAGAAAGCCAGAAGGGTAGGAAAATGGGTAATCATTAGAAATAAGAAAATTATTATTAAGGATTAGGAACAAAATGAGAGTAATAAATAGGAATTTGTAATGCTTTGAATAATCTTTTGGAAGTGTCATGACTTTCCATGGTGTAAATATCCTACGTTATGTTGGATCCTGAGTGAAATTGATATTATCTTTTGATTTTCTAAATTTAGGCCTCTGTGATCCATAATGAATTAAGAAAAGTCTTTCAGTGGAAATCACATAAGAAATTTTTTTGGCCGACGCGTTTCGAACCAACAAGTGTGGTTCATCATCAAGACCAGATGAAGAGACAGACCATGACAAAGGCTTAAGTAGAGAGCAATGTAGAGACCATAATTTCAAGTAATGAGTATTTTTGAGCAATACTATTTAATAAATTTATAAATTAATATCATAATTTAAATATTATTGTTCAAAAATAGTTGTTACTTGAAATTAGGGTCTCTACATTGCTTTCTATTTAAGCCTTTGCCATGGTCTACCTCTTCGTATGGTCCTCATGATGAATCACACTTGTTGGTTCGAAACACGTTAGCCAAAACTTTCTCTTATGTTATTTCTACCAAAGACTTTTCTTAATTATTTTTTTAATTGAAAATTGGGAGTATGATGAGCCTAAGATCCCTTATATAGGTGGATTCATTTTGTCATCGGCTTGGGACAAGAAATCATCTTGCAAAGGAATTGGAGGAATAACTTCTTATATAAAAATGAGTGTCCTTTCTCATATTGATATTTATAAAATAGACCTCAATTGATACATTTGGATCAAAATATTTTGACATTAACTTTAAGAGAATTTATATCACAATTTGTTATTTCACACCTATCAAATCTAAATTTGTTAAGAAAAAAAACTAGATAAGAATTTCCCTTATAATACCTTAGAATAAGATATTCATAATCTATGGAATGAAGGCAATGCCATATTCATAGTCTATGGAATGAAGGAAATCTCCTATAATGTCAATTTTTTTGTCATGAGCCATCTAAATCCATTATAGACAACAAAGATGATCTTCAACTTCTTGATTAGTTGGAGGTCCAACTTCTTATAACATAGCCTTGTGAGGGACATATAAGGAAAAACCACAACAAAATAATTTTGATACCATTGATGTGGATTATATGGATGATTATATCCAAAACAATGCTAACATAGAAAAGAGATGCCAAGATACAATGAAAACCAAAAAGAATAGTGAGGTACATGTATAATTATAATTGTTAGAATGGTGGTAGTGGTTGCTTCGAATAATTTATGTATCTAATCCCTACTATGTTCATTTACAAAAATCCCATTAAGAAAGTTTCAAAATGAATTTTATACTTACACCATTTGGTTGGTCTATTTTGGAATAGGGCTTCCAAAATTTAATTTAATTATCAATAATTAATAGGTGGATGTTAGGGATTTAACTTGATTTAATATTCATGGAATATTTTTAGAAATAGTTAGGGATAGAGGATCGAGATTTATTTCAAAGATAGGTACACCTTTTTTTCTTTTCAATTTAATTAAAAGAATGTCAGAATATAAAATTAAAATACAATAATTTGACTATGAAATGAGTTATGGATTTTTGGGCATATGATATTGATAAATCATGGTATTGACCCATGGTATTGTAACAAAGCTTATTTATAGGGTAAGAATCTCCATGATAACCTAGGGGCGAATCTCCATGATTAAGAATTTGTTACATGATTTTTCTTTTTAAATGTTTAGATGTTCAACTTTTGTACCATTTTTTTAAATTTAATAATAACAATAATAATAATTTAAAATAAATTTATATTTTAGCTAATTTTTATTATTTTGTGTCTAGGCAAATAGAAGAAATGTTAAATTAAAATAAAATAAATAAGAAATAAAAATAAAATAAAATAAAATAATTGGGGATATTATTGTGATGAAGCATTGTGTGAACCCTGAAATTCAAAATTCAAATCCCATATGATTTAAACTAGGAAAAAAAAAAAAAAAATTACCATTGCCAATTTTTGGACTCTAGGTTTTGACAACCCATAGTTTTGTCAATGACATTCTTATGTAATATAGCATTTCCTTAGTTTTTGCACTCAAAAGAGAGGTTTGCTCCTTGAGATATTTGATCCACCTAGGCCATTGATAGATATATAGTTAAGATGGATCTAGGTTGGTTTATTTTATTTTTTAGCATTGTGAAATGTATGATGATACATAATACCTATTAACCAACCATTTAATTTAAATAATTATGATACCTATCAACATTTATCAATAATTTAATTTATATGATTGTTCTATTTATGTTAAAACATTAAAATCTAAAATCTATAAGAAAACCAATAAAATGCAAAAACACTAACCTACATATAAAGTTATGGTTGAGCATGTATGACGAACTAGAATAAAGTAAGTTTTATGGAGTATAGGACCCATTTATTGCTCCACTTTTGTTCTTTTAATTATTGAAATGAATTTTAAGTGAACTACCATGCTAAATCTAGGGGAGAGAATCATTTTCTTATTTCATAAAAAAAATCTTATTTTTTGGGTCTAAAATTTCCTTACCATTCATAATAAATTTAATGATTTAAATCATAAACTAATTATAAGCTATGAGGTGAACACAAGTAAGGTAACAATAACAAAAATGGAAAAATATTTTGTAATAAATTTTCATTTTCTTTTATATATATATATTCTAAGGTTTTTAGATAACAAAATTTAAATGGAGTCATCTAATGAGCCAGAGGAATTGCTCAGACAACCAAAAGTAGTCGGAATCCACGCAAAAAATTTTCAAAAAATCTCGTAGAGGTAGTGTTTGAATGGTGTTTTTGATGGTGGAAATGGATTCAACACCATCAAAAACGTCTAGGACACCTAAAATAATTTTGAATTTTAACAATATAACATGGATTTAGAAAAATTCTTGCCGGATTTTCTCTAAATATGACCGGAATTTCTATAACTTTCCGGGCAACTCCTCTGCCTTTCCGGGCAACTCCTCTGCCTCGTTAGACTACGAGAATTTAAATTCATTAAAAAGATATACTCATTATGAGTTTAACATGTCACATGCAGGAACTAGAGTAGGGAGAATAACAACATTTTTCCCAACTATCTATATTTATCTAATTAATCTAAATATTATTAAACATGTTTAATTTGTATCATTCATGCTAATTTTGATGACCTAAGTTATAAACCAATACAGAAATGAAAACAAATAAATCAACAATATCAAAGAAAAAATGTATGAGATTAAGAATAAATGTTACTAGAAAGCATATGATTCCATTTTAGGTGGCCTCAATGATGAATACAAAGGTGACTTGGCTTTTTTATGGGTACTACTTGAGTTGAAACCACCTTTTAGTTTTGTAGTAAGAATTAAAAAAAAATTCAATTAATTAAGAGATCATATTTTCTAAAGCAAGGAAACATGTTAATATTCCAAGACAGACATCTTCGAGGAGCTAAAATTTAGCCCCTTATGGACCACAAACTAGCTATTCAAGTGATGTGGTTTTCAAACAAGTTGTTCCAAGTAATGTGGTTTTAATCAATCTATATTCTCACATAGTCTCACATAGGAGTGAATGATGGTTATCTTCATGACTAATTAACAATTGAGTTACGATAGATTTTACAATATTAAATAATAATAATAATAATAATAAAACCTCCATTAACTAGTTTTGACAATAATAATAATAATAATAATAATAAAACCTCCATTAATTTTACCCTATATTGTTAACGTCATTAATTTATATGCTTATTCAATTTTTTTTTTTTACACCAAAATAATTATATTTTATTATTTTTAGTTTTATTATTTACCTGTGTTAGAAATTTAACAAACTTATTAAATGTAAGTGGGTTAATTATATTTTTTATTCATTATAATATTTAATTTGATTCCGAGTGATTTGGGAGATTAGCTTGTGGATTAAAAAACAATCATTCAAAGATTTTTAAGTTATATATATATTTTTAGTTGTTTCTTTTCAATTATTGGGAATTTCAAACTTTGGTCATTTTACATAATTATCATAGTGGAATTTGACTTAAAAAAGAAGAACTTGGAGTAGGCTTTCATCCACTTATGTGTATATGGTGTATAGGATGATTAATATATGTTAAGTGTATATGGTGCATACGATGATTAATATATGTTAATGTAATTAGATAATTTGACCACTACTTCACAATATTCCATAACTTCCCTAATAAAACAAAAAAAAAAAAGCTTAAATTATAAAAAATTGCACCTTATTTTCTAAAATTTATTATTAAAAGTATACATATAAAGAGTGGTTCACACTTGATGGGATGCTTATCACCAAAATGGTATGAGCCTCGAGGTCAAAATTTATTATTAAAAGTAGCAGTTGTCGATAATGAGACTTTTTGGCAGCCTTTCCTGTGGGTTTTTCCGGTCAAAATCAGGCAGCAATTTATTCGAATCACAAGTTTGATAGCTAGTTTCCGCACAATCAAACCGTCCCAGGGGTTTTTCATGGTGCTGAATCCAAATATGCAGTTCACATATAAAGAGTGGTTCACACCTGATGGGATGCTTATCACCATAACCAAAATTTATTATTAAAAGTATACATGTAAAGAGTGATTCACTCTTGATGAGATGCTTATCACCATAATTGTACAAGAGCTAGGACGCCAAAATTTATTATTAAAAGTATACATATAAAGAGAATAAAGAGAAGAGTGATTCACTCCGGATGGGATGCTTATCATCAGAATCATATGGTTGAGCTTGGACGCCCTTGGAAAGTTTAATTCCCCAAAATAACTTCTATTCCTCCACTCCTCCTCTGAACCCTAAACATGTGACCTAGATTGAATTAAACCCCATATTATTAAATATATATATATTAAACATCCCACCCAAAATTTATTATTAAAAGTATACATGTAAAGAGTGATTCACTCTAATCGTACAAGAGCTCTCACGCCCTTGGAAAGTTTAATTCCCCAAAATAACTTCTATTACTCCACTCCTCCTTTGAACCCTAAACATGTGACCTAGACTGAATTAAACCCCATATTATTAAAAATATATATATATTAAACATCCCACCCAAAATTTATTATTAAAAGTATACATGTAAAGAGTGATTCGATTCACTCTTGATCAGATGCTTATCACCAGAATTGTACAAGAGTTTGGACGCCAAAATTTATTATTAAAAGTATACATATAAAGAAAAGAGTGATTCACTCCGGATGGGATGCTTATCACCAGAATCATATGGTTGAGCTTGGACGCCCTTGGAAAGTTTAATTCCCCAAAATAACTTCTATTCCTCCACTCCTCCTCTGAAACCCTAAGCATGTGACCTAAACATGTGACCTAGACTGAATTAAACACCATATTTTTAAAAAAATATATATTAAACATCCCACCCCAAACACAATTAAATTACTAATCTTGTCTAAATATTCAACCAAAACTGCTGGATATGCCAACGAAGCCATTAACTAATATCGTTTTAGACCATATATCAAAACATTATAATGCCGCATTAGAAATATATTCGATTCATAATTCTAACCCACTCCTGTCTAAATATTCAACCAGAACTGCTGGATATGCCAACGAAGCCATCAACTAATATCGTTTTAGACCATATATCAAAACACTGTAATGTCACATTAGAAATAATACGATTCATAATTCAAACTATTAATATAGTTTCAGAACCAAATATCAAAATAATAGTCTCAATATGTATATATACATATTGAATCATAAGTTCTATCATCCCTGCTTTATCTAAATACAAGGCGAAGTTCCAACATCTTCCACAATTTCAAAATAACATAGTATATCAGTGACATCTTCACTGAGCAATCTGAACATAAGGCGAGATTCCAACACCTTTCACAATTTCTAGAATTCTGATCACCCGAGGCGGCTTCATGCTTGAGCACCGATGGTACTTTTTTTATCCTTCTGATTACTTTTATATATGAAAATCTTTGCCACTAGACCGCAGAACTCTCTGCTTTCAAAACAAATAACAATTCCAAGAAATAACAGTTTAGAAACAAAAAGACTATCAGGATATCAGCAAGAAAAACAAAACAGAGTGGTCTACTAAACGAATGAGTTTACGTAATAAAAAGCATGGATGACATGTTATATTGGATTAATCGATACTCACTTCCATGGCTCGTCGCCCAGAAGTATTATGTCTCCTTCAAAGTCGCTGTAGGCAACCGACCAACCTTTGCTACAATCTCGCAGTTGACCTTCAAGATTGAACAACACTTCCAGTTCACCAATAAGCTCTGGATAGCCTTCAAATTTAGTAAGATCTACAGATCTCCCAATACCATTACCTTGTTTAAATACCTGCAGTTTAATGCAACAGGACATTGATGCTTTTCTCCTCGTGAAAAATCCTTTTAATAGCGAACAAATTCTGGAATTTTTTAGAATGGAATTCAATAGTAACTTATGATGTAATTATTCCGAAAAATATTGAATAGATTGGCAAAGTATAATGTGATTACTAAACAAAATTATTATCAAAATCCGTAAAATCACAAAAACAGAAAATCAAACCAGAAATCAATATCTTAGTTTTCTAAAAACCCAAACCCTGGTTTATTCACTTGGTTGAATTTCAATAACCAAACAAATCTGTGAAAAACAACTTATGGCGTGATTAATCCGAAAAATATTAAATCCTGGATTGGCAACTTATAATGTGATTAATCCACAAGAATATTATCAAAATCAGTAATATCACAAAAACAGAAAATCAAACGAGAAATCAATATCTTAATTTTCCAAAATCCCAAACCCTGGTTTATTCACTTGGTTGAACTTTTCAATAACCAAACAAATCTGTGAAAAACAACTTGTTCAGCCCACTGTAAAATAAATCGTACCTTGGTCCGGCTCCGACTAGGATTTCGCTGATGTCTATATTGATCTTCATGAGTTTCTTTTGATGACTTGCAAGTTCTCCTCTCCTGCTCAACTACCTTGGTCCGGCTCCGACTAGGATTTCGCTGATGTCTATATTGATCTTCATGAGTTTCTTTTGATGACTTGCAAGTTCTCCCCTCCTGCTCACTTGTTGAAGTATCTGTAAAAGTAACACCAAACAATTTGATACCCGCTTTAACAGGACGTGAAACACTTTTGGAAACGCAGCTGCCCAACATAGCAAAACCAGGATTCTCATGCTCAGGTGTTGCTCCCATGTTACACACTTGCATGTTTCTAGTTGCGTCCCTTTGGCTATCCAGTACAGTTGCACCATTATGTGCTCCTGAAAATTGTGATGGGTATGCTGATTTTCCTTTATCCTCTTGCTTCTGTTCAAACTGTTTTCCTGGAACCCTTAATGGCTGCGCATCTTCCAGAATACAGGGATTAGGACTTGTGAATGAGCCAGGGAACTTTTGCGTCCCACCAGTGGCCTGAAGAGCAGAGATTTCCCAAACCAAATTTCTTTTAGGGTTCATATCTTCTTGATCTACCAAACCCAATCTTTTTTCACGGTGCATACCTTCCAAATCTTGTAAGTCCATTGGAGAAAATCTTTCACAAGCAACTAATCTAGCACTACTGCAGCAGTCAAAATACTTGCAAAGAATTGATAAGTGGGGAGATGTAGCTAATGTATTTACTAGTTAATAGTGGCCTCTGGCGCTTGGTTACGGGTCGAGGTATCGCAGCTGCTAGAATTAATGGAGGTTGTAGTCGTGTGGAGGCAGGGTTGAATTTTGGTAACGCCACCTTTGTATTTATATTTTGAACTTCCAAAATCAGGACCACGCTATGTTTAGATTCTTCTGTTCAAACATGTGATTAATCTTCCAGATCTGCGGTTATTCAAATAGACACATCTTAATATAGGCACAACGTTCTCGCAATAAAATTATCATGAGATTAGTTTTAGTGACTAATATTCATGACTTAAAAAAGCACACATTAGGAGAATATTGCCCGGACTAGAGCCATGCAAGCTCTTCTAGTAACAGGTTGTAGTAGTATGCAAGTGAAAGTGAAAACGCAGATATGCACTTTAGACCTGCATCATAGAGCCAGGACTTATCCCATGGCGATGAGGAGGAGCATCCATAGTACCAGGTCCAACCACAGAGAACGAGGCGACCAGCAGCCTCTATAAATATAAAATAATGTATCTAATTATAAACTCGAAAAACTACCAAATATTAATACATAAAATTGTACGCCATGTTTACACTTTTCTCCGGTTAATCTGGGAGTAATCTAAAACATCTGGATCTCTGGTTAATCTTAATATAGACACAACGTTCTCACAATACAATTATGAGGATAGTTTTGGCGACTGATATTCATTAAAAAAAACACATTCTAAATATATTAAATTGCATGTAAGTATAAACTCAAACTACCCGATATTAATACTTAAAATTGTAACTCAATGTCTTTTTTATTAATATAAAATTGTATTTCACTTTTTATTAATATAAAACTGTATTTTTTACTCGGGAAAAACTTGTCATAATTAATTGTCAACTATAAAATTGTATTTGTTTTGAGAGGTAAGAAATGGAGACATCTGGAATAACCATTTCTAGTTGTTCACATGGAATGCAGACTAAGTCGTCACCCTTATTTAAGGAAAATCATGCCATCTGGAATAACGCGCTAGTGGAGAGGTGTTTTAGGAAATAACCACGCCACCTGGAATAACGCGCCAGTGGAGAGGTGTTTTAGGCCGTTAACCCATTTCCTTAGGTCCAAGGAAGACCAACTCTTAGCCAGATAAAAACACTTTTATGGTATACTCCGGGGCGATAAATTATTCAAGGAAAACCACGCCACCTAGAATAACGTGCTAGTGGAGAGGTGTTTTAGGCGGTTAACCCATTTCCTTAGGTACGAGAAAGACGAACTCTTAGCCAAATAAAAACACTTTTATGGCATACTCGAGCGATAAATTTGTATTTCATTAGTTTAAGTTGTTTTATTTTTTATTTAAAATGTCATAGATATTATATTAAATTCTTTATTATAATTCTATTATTAATTGTTATTTTTTTAATGAGTATGAATTTTAATTTTAATATTTAATAATATTTCATTAGTTTAAGTTGTTTTATTTTTTATTTAAAATGTCATAGATATTATATTAATTTCTTTATTATAATTCTATTATTAACTGTTATTTTTTTAATGTGTAGGAATTTTAATTTTAATATTTAATAAATGTCAAACATAACTAACAAACTAAATTTTCTTTTTTCACAATTTTTTTCTTATCAATTTTGTTTAAATTAGGGTAGATATTTTTAAAAACCATAAATTTATGTTGATTAATTTTGAAGATGGAATGTGTTAGGGGTTTGTTAGGGTGTTGAATCTATTTATGTATTCAAAAGTGTATTTTAAGTAATAAAAAATAAGAATCTTACTAAAAATTCTCTGTTTCATTGGACCCAAAATGCCATTTCATCTATTAGTTAGAGCATCAATAAATAATAAATAATATGACCATATAACTATTTATTTTAATCTATTAATAAGGGCTTGGAGTAGTTAGTCTTTCTCATAAGTAAGAAAACATGTTAACGACCCAACCTATTTCCATATCACTAATGGGTAATTTCAAGTGGGGTAATTTTCTTTGAATAACCATGATGAGTCCATATGATGATTGTCCCACCATTGGTCTGACACTTGGGTTATGATAGATTTTCTTACTACATAAAAATATAAAATTAAATTAAAAACAAAAACTACGTATAATAATTATATTAAATTAAAAACAAAAACTACCTATAATAATTATATAATCGCCACTCTCTCAACCTATTAAATGGCATAGTCTAACTTATAGATGAAATAGTGTTTTTATCGAAATCCAACAAAATAATTTCAAGATAGAATGCAACGTTTGAATTCTGCAAATTAAACAACAAAAACTCAAGGCTTTAAAAATCTCCATTGGATTTTGATTAAAATTTACCAGAAATGTCATGAAAAAAGCCATTTCGTCTATAAATTCAACTAGGCCCTACTAAATCGAAGTTCAATTTTTTTTAATTTTTATTTTGCATTAAGAGTAAATATGAATAGAATAATTATTGGACATTTTGTATTAAATAAAAACTAATTGTGCTGAGGTGTTCTCGAACATGGTAGAGATATTGTAATGTTTTGTTTAACATTTTGACTGAATCAAAATAAAATAAAATAAATAATTATAATGATAATTAATAATTAAAGTAGTCTAGATTCATGATGTACCAAGGGCTAAGACTCTTTCAAAATTAGTTTCCCAAATGGCATATTCATAATCCTTGCATAGCATTAATATATTTCATAGACAAAATTAATTATTTTCCTAATTATTGTTATAGTTATAATTAATAGTTAAACTAGTCTAGATTCATGACGTACCAAGAGCTAAGACTCTTTCAACATTACTTTTGGATATGACATATTCATAATTCTTGCATAACATTAATATATTTCATGGATAAAATTAATTATTTTCCTAATTATTGTTTGACCTTCCCACGGTATGCAAAGTATCATAATTTTTTTAGCTGCAATAATTAAACATTTACAAGTTACCAGGGGATGTTACATTCCCCCCCTCATTCTTAACACCATCCCGGTGTTTTTGTGTCCTCAAAATAGGTTTCAGTATGCTTCCTTCATAATTTTTTCATCCTCCCAGGTAGCCTCTTCTAGGCTAAAGTTCGTCCACTGCACCTTAACCTAGGTGATAACTCGCTTCCGCAATGTTACTTCTCTATGATCGAATATATGTAGAGGTTTGATTAGGAACTCATCGTCTGATTCAACTTGTATATCATTCCTAATGATAACATTCTTAGGATCATATATATATTCCTTTAACAAAGAAACATGAGAAATGTTATGTATATCTATGTGGCTGCACAAGGCTAGTTGATAAGCCACAAGCCTAATTCGAGCCAAAATTTGAAAAGGGTCGTAGTACCAGGGGGCTAGCTTGGAACATCCTGCCCAACACATAATCGTTTTTTAGGCTTCACTCGTACATACACGTGGTCCCCAACATGAAATTCTCGATAGTTTCTTTTTTTATCAACATAGGTTTTTTGTCTATCTTGAACAAACTTCAAATTCGACCTTACTTTTCTTACGACTTCTTCCATCTCTTCCAATATATCAAATCCCAATATCAATTCGTCTTCAGGGCCACTCCAATTTATAGATGTTCTACATTTGCGTCCATATAACACCTCAAACAAGCTCATATTTAGGGAAGCTTGATGGTTATTATTGTAAGCAAATTCCGCCAAGTGTATATAGTCCTCCTACTTCATCAATTGATACATCACATACATTCTCAACATATCTTCAATCACTTGGTTTACACGTTCAGTCTGTCCACTGGTTTGAGGTTGGTATGCAATGTTGAACTGCACTTGAGTACCTAATCCATTAAACAAAGATATACAAAATGCAGATATAAATTTAACATCCCTATCAGAAATTACCACTTTTGGTATTCCATGCACCCTGAAAACTATTTCATAAATATATTAGCAATTTGAAACATCTTAAAGGAACATCACATTGGAATAAAATGAGCATACTTACTTAGTTTTTCTACTACCACCATTATATAGTCATTTTGTTTCTTGGTCTTAGGTAGGCCAATAATGAAGTCTAATGTGATAGTCCCCCATTTCCATTCCAGAATAGGGAGTGGCTGGAGCAACCTGACTGGGGGTTGGTGTTCAGTCTTTAGTTGCTGGCATTCCAGGCATTTAACTAAATATTCAACCACTTCCTTTTTCATACATGTCTAGAGGTATTCCTTCCTTAATGCAGTAATCAACTTTTGGTAGCAAGGATGAGTTGCGTAAGGAATTTTATGACACTAATTTAGAATCAACTGCTTGATGCATAGTTGATTAGGAACATATATTCTACTTCAATATATCAACATGTTCTCTTTATTTACCTCGTATCCTAGTTGTTGTTCATTGTTGTTTGGATCATGTGCTTGCTACCATAAAAATCGGTATTCTAGATCTTTTTGGACAACCTCCTTAATCTATTCTTCAAAAGCGGTTCTTACTTTAGTAAATGGGATTTCATAGACACATTTCAACTTCCTACTTAAGGTGTCTGCAACCCGATTATCCTTTCGTTAAATGTTTAATTTCAAACTCAAACTCAATCAAGAAAGTGATCCAACGTGCTTGTCGAGCATTTATAGTAGGTTGCTTAAAATAATTAGTTAAACTGCTATGATCTGTCACTAATAAAAAACCGTTTCCCAAGTAAATAATGGTGCTACATTTTTAAGGTGTGAATCACTGTTGTCAACTCCAAGTCATATGCTAAATACTTTTGTTCACGATCCTTCAATTTTTGAGATTCACAAGCTACAAATCTATCCTCGTGCACTAATACTCCCCCTACTCCCTCTTTACAGTCATCTGTACAAATAGTAAATTCCTTGTCTTGGTTAACAATTCTTAGAATGGGACAGTAGTAAGTAAATGTTTCAACCAATCAAAACTGTTTTGATTCTCAACTTTCCATTTGAAAATTCTTCCTTTCTTTTGCAGGGTGGTAATGAGATAAGCCACTTTTGACAATCCTTCAATAAATCACATATAGTATCCAAACAACCCTATGAAGGATCTTATATCAACCACATTCCTAGGAACGAGCCATTCCATACTAGTTTTATATTTTATGGGTCTACACCAATTTCATCCTTAGTAATAACATGTCCTAAATATTGGATTTGTTCCTTATAAAACTCACACTCACTGTATTTTTCATACAATTGATGATCCCTCAAGGTTTGCAAAACAATTTGCAGATGTTTTTTGTGTTCCTCCATATTTCATGAATAAACAAGTATATCATCTATAAAGATCAATACAAATTTATCCAAATACTCATGAAATATACTATCAAAAGACACATAAATGTCATGGGGGAATTAGTTAGGCCAAAGGGTAGAACCACAAATTTGTAATGCCCATAGCGAGTGTTGAAAGTTGTTATATATATATATATATCTTCTTCTGTAATTCTTATCTAATGATACGTTGAATGCATGTCAATTTTAGAGAATACTATATCCCAATTTACCCAATCAAATAAATTGTCAATACAGGGTAAAGGGTTTTATTTTTCATCGCTAACTTATTTAATTGCCTGTAGTCAATACACAATCGTAGAGTGCCATCCTTCTTTTTGACAAAAAGTACTGGAGCTCCCCAAGATGACACACTTAGGCAAATTTACTTGTTGTCAAGTAACTCTTGAAATTGCATTTTAAGTTCAGTTAGCTTAGGGAAGCTCATATGATAGGGTGCTCTTGACACGAGCCACTCCTAGAACAAGTTCAATGGTAACTTCTATGTCCCTTTTAGGAGGCATTCCAAGGATATTTTCTGGGTAGGCATCAACAAAGTTATGTACAATAGGAAGATTCTCTAGAGTAACAACCTTATCCTTTGAGTTTGTATACCCCACTTGTGCCACATAAATTTGACATCATTTCCTAATACATTTTGCCAATTATGAAGTTGTGTCTGGTCTTAATTTTAGGGGTATTTTCAATCCTTGAACTTCTTGCCTCATACCCTCCTCATCCAAATAACTATTTTTTGTCTTTACATTTTTATGAGATACCAATGATTTTCCAACCAACACATACCAATTAAAAGGTCATAAGATCTTAGGGGTAAAAATTTTAAGTTTTCTACTATTGGTTGTCTTACTAGCTCTACAGGACAATTGTCAACCTTATCCATTACTCTTCTTTTTGCCCCTGTAACTAGTTATACCACCCACAGATTTTTAAATTTGGTGGTTTTCAAATGAAAATTTTCTACTATCTTAGGACTTATGTAACTTAAATTAGCCCCTAGATCAATTAAAATGGAGACAGTTTGGCTAAAAATTTTACCTTCAAACTCTACCATGGTCAATTGGTACTCAACCTAGTGATCCTCCACAGCAGCATTGATTTTTGGCAAGCTCCTTGCAACTTTTCCTACTATGGATGCTTCCTGAATCTGCGCTACTTGTTCTATTCTTTTCTGGTAGGGAATTTTTGACATACTGCGGTTCCCCACATCCCCAACACTGTAATGAAG
>APFE030127995.1:380872-454485 GCA_000404065.3 Pinus taeda | reverse complement strand
ATGATGTAATCAATAACTTTATTAATCATCTAGCTAATATGAATAATGTAAAATGTCAAATGTTCAAATAAATTCTTGACAATGAAGCCTCAGAAGACCCTCTAGAAGATACTAATGATCAGCATATCCAAACAACTATTCTTCATAACAGCAAGTCTGTTGAAATTGAACCAGGCAACATTTTTAAAATTAATGGTATCATGGACAGTGACCAAAAACAAAAGCTCATTCAAGTCCTACAAAAATATAAAGGGGCTTTTGACTGGGACTATCTAGACATGAAGGGCATAGACCCATAGTTATGTATGCATCATATCTACACCAAAAAGGATGCTCATCCTATCTGGCAACCTCAACGGAGATTGAATCCACACCTCAAAGATATTGTAAAAGAAGAGCTACAAAAGCTACTGGATGTGAATTTCATTTATCCAATTTTGAATAGTTAGGTCTCTCCATTGGTTGTTGTTCCCAAGAAAAATGGGAAGTGGCGTATCTGTGTGGATTACCAGGAATTAAACAAGGCGACACAGAAATATCACTTCCCTCTCCCATTTATTGATCAAGTCCTTCATACTCTGGCAGGGAAACAATTCTTTTATTTTCTAGATGAATTCAGCGACTACAATAAGATTCAAATCACCCCTAAAGACCAAGAAAAAATGACCTTTACCTGCTCGTGGGGAACATTTGCTTATAGAGTATTACGTTTGGCTTATGCAGTGCCCTAGCTACATTTCAAAGATCTGTACTCAGAATTTTTGTTGGTCTGATAAATGAAAGACTTGAAGTTTACATGGATGACTTTACCCCGTATGGGGACAACTTTGATCAAGCGCTGCAAACATTAGAGAATGTTTTGGAATGATGCATCACCACCATGTTGTGTTTAAGCAATGTTAAGTGTCACATGATGATGACAGAAGGCATAATCCTAGGACACTACATCTCTGCAGCTGGGATATAGGTAGATCCAGCAAAGATACAGGTAATTCTCCTACTACCCACACCCTGTACTCAGACAGAGGTACGTAGATTCCTTGGATATGCAGGTTATTATCTTAGGTTTATCAAAAGAAAATCACAAATTTATGCACCTTTATATGTTGTAACAAGAAATGTTGAATTTAAATGGTCTAATAAATTTGACACGACTTTTACATATTTGAAGAAATTAGTTTCAACGGCACCAGTATTGTGTGGACCCAACTGGGAACTGCCTTTCCACATTTCTACGGACGCGTCAAATGCAGTAATAGGCGTTGTCCTCGGCCAAGAGGAGGAAAAAAAACCTAATGCTAAATATTATTTTAGCAAAAATATTATTGTTTCTGAACTTAATTATAGAGTAACAGAAAAGGAATTCTTATTTTTCATTTATTCCATAAAAAAATTTAGACATTATATAACTGGCTATCAAGTTTTTCTGTGTACTAATCATTTCGCCATAAGATATTTAGCTAATAAATGTATTAAAAATGGTCGAGTGACTCGCTGGTTGTTACTTTTGCAGGAGCATGATATCACCATCAAAGATCGTCTGGGGAAAGAAAACCCAGTCACTGATTTTCTATCTTGGGTTCCAAAGATAAATGATCCATTGGAAATAGACGACCAGTTTCCAAAAGAACATTTGTTTGCTGTAGCAGTCAAAACACCATGGTATGAAGATGTAGAAAACTATCTGGCAGTAGGAAAGTTGTGTAGGCACTTGACAACAAAGGAAAGGAAACAAATTATCCAACACAACGCCTGATTTTCTTGGATTGGCGAATAACTTTTTCATACAGGGTCTGATATGTGTATACGTAGATGCATTCGTGAGGATGAAATTTATGACATCCTGAAGGCTTTCCATGACAAGCCCTGTGGGGGACACTTCACAAATCATAGAAAAAGACATAGGGTACAACAGATGGGCTATTATTTCCCGCTATTTTTAAAGATGCTAAGAAATATGTCCAGGATTGTGAAAGCTGCCAAAGGATGGGCCGACATGGCCAATCTGATGAAATGTAGTTGCGGCCCCAATTGGTAATAGAACCTTTCAAACGATGGGCATTGGATTTTGTTGGCCCATTTCATTCGCCATCAAACCAAAAGGCCTATATACTGGTTACCACAATGTAACAAAGTGGGTAGAAACAATAGATTTTCCAAGGGCTATAAAAGAAGCTATAATTAATTTCCTTTTTGGGTTATTTGTGCGATATGGTTTACCTCGGGAAGTGATAACATATGGAGGAGGGCAATTTCTAGGACACAAAATTACATCCACTCTAGGGAACCACCACATCACACATAGAGTCGCTTCCCCGTATCACCCGTAGGTGAACAAGCAGGTTGAAACCACTAATAAGGTCATAGAAGCAATTCTGACCAAGACAGTTTTGACACATTGGCAGGACTGGGCTGCTAGACTTCCAGAGGCCTTGTTGGCCTATCCAACAACTTGGCGAAATACTACTGGATATTCTCCGTACCAACTTGTATTTGGCAAAGAACCTATCTTTGCTATTGAATTTGAAATAAAGACTCTTAGAATAGTCTAGGAAGTGGGACTGGATCTGACAGAGGCCCAAACCAAGTGACTTCAACAAATAAATGAATTGGACGAGGCTCGACTACTTGATCTATAATGCACCGTAATTATTCAACAGCAAAGGGAAAAGTGGCACGACAATCTTATTAAAAATAATATATTTCATAAACGACACTAGATGCTCCTCTATGATTCCAGATTCCAAGACTTTTTGGGCAAGTTACAGACAAGGTGGCTAGGCCCTTATGAAATTCAAGAGGTACATAACAATGGCACGCTTACTTTGACTACCATTGATGAGTTTGACCACTCTTTTAAGGTGAATGGACATCAGGTGTGTATTTATCACAAACCACTCACCAAAGAGTTTTTTTGTCAATAGGTACGTGATGATCCCACTATGTAAATTTTAGCTACAAGGAGTGATGACCCGGTAGCTTTGTTTTCATAAAAATGTATCTTTATTCAGTTGTAAATAATGTATATATTCTCTTACGGTTGGTTGCAAAGTTAGGCATCGCCATGTAGATATGAGGATTTCTCTTATTTTCTTGGTGTGTTTAATAATTGTTGTTCAATTTGTTATCGGGAAAACTAGTGTCCATTCAGAGCTGCTAGTCCCACTAAGACGGGTAGCTATCTTAGAAACAAACAAACCAAAGTTACTTGTGTTTTCCTTTATGAGAGATAGATGAGAGAGAAGAAGAGAGTACCAACCTCGGTGTTTCTCTTAGATCCCTGCTTGTTTCCTCCCTCCTTTGATAGAGCTTCGCCACTCTTTCCTCACTTGTCCCGCTTCAAAGAACACCTGTAGAGTCAAAGCAGCATAATACAATCAAAGCATAGAGATATATAACCCTAAACAATATAGGATCAAATGTATATTAACCATAAAAATGCATATACCAATATAAGATTCAGAAATATACAAGAAGATGGAGGAAAACTCAAATAGCTTTATTGATAGAATTAGTAGAAGAGAGGATTACAACCAAGCTGTCTGATCCAGCGCCATCCTCCAAGCATGAAAGACCTCTTCACCTCATGAAAAGCTAGATCACCCAACAATACAATGTTGCATAGAGAAACCAACAACACTTCCTTACAAAATAAAAATTCCATCCTCCCCTCCCCGGATCTCTAGGATGAGGGATCCATTTATAGATATTTGCAGGTGGGTAAGTCAGCTTCTAGGAATTTGATTAGTGTCATTTCACTAATAGTTGTAGGAATTCACAGGGTAAGCTCCTCAGACAGAACACCAAAGGACACCGCTCACAAACAGATCACAAATCAATACACCAGTATTTTGACGTGGTTAAAACCCTCAAAGAGGGAAACAGTCCACGGCCTGAGCCAACACGGCCACTTCAGGCAATTTATTAATAAAAGAATGAAATTTTACATAAGCTTCTCTCATGAACAGTTAACCTACAGATGACCCTCCATGCTCTTTAAAATAGAGATCATGGACCAATCGGGTGTTAATCCACGGATCAAGTGTCAGTTAATTACTGAGGAGAGAATGAACTGTCGGAGTCACTACATATCGTGACCGTCGGATTGTAAGTTACAAAAGTACATAGTAAGAAACACACTTTACCTAACTCTACACCTAGACCAATTTATACTTAACTATTTCCTATGTGTCATAATATCCTAACATCCCCCCTTAAGAACAACTTGGGATATGGATTGAAGGATTTTACAAATATGATACAATAGGAGAAGGAAGGAGGCACTAGAGCCTATCCCCCCTTAGTGACAACTTCCCGAACTCCAACCATAAATCGAAGTTTAGTAAACTTCGCCTCTATGAGAGCCTTTGTAAAGATGTCTGCAACTTGATCATCGGTTAAAAAATATTGCACTTCAACAACATGGTCGTGAATGAGATTTCTGATGAAGTGCATGTGCAGTTCAATGTGTTTTCTATGCTGATGTTGGACTGGATCTTCGCATAGTTGAATGGCACTTTGATTATCACACCAAAGTGTAGTTGGATGTTGCTACTGAAAGCCAAATTCTGATGGATCTGACGAAGTCACAAGGCTTCCTCACTAGCTTCTACGGCACCACGATACTCTGCTTCTGCTGAAGAAAGAGATATGGCACCTTGTTTCTTACAAGCCCATGTAATAGGTCCTAAACCAAGAGTGAACACATAACCTACGGTAGACTTCCAATCACGAGGGTCACCAGCCCAATCGGAATCAGTGAAACCAACCAATAGAGGAGATGCTTCAGCACTGTAATGAATCCCAAATTGAACTTTACCTCGAACATAATGAAGCATTATTTTAGCTGCTTTCCAATGACTTTCATGTGGGTTTTGCATAAACCGAGTAATAAGGCCAACAGTAAAGGAAAGGTCAGGACGCGTATGGGTTAGATACAAAAGTTTTCCTACAAGTTGACGGTATAAGGTACCATCAACTTCAAGGGAATTACAAGTGACTAAAAGTTTGGCTCCAGACTAAAAGGGAGAAGGTGCTGGCTTACAGTCTTCCATGTGAAAATTGCGAAGAAGATCACAAGCATACTTGGACTGGGAAAGGGAAATACCTTCCTTGGATTGCAAGACTTAAAGACCAAGAAAATAATGCAAGTGTCCTAAGTCTGTCATTTCAAACTTCTTTTTAAGGCTGGACTTCACATGGTTGACAAGGTTGGGATCACTACCAGTGAGATAAGATCATCAAGATAAAGAACAAGAATGATAAGAGACTTTCCCACTTTCTTGGTGTAGATAGTATTGTCAGAATGACACCTAGAAAAGCCAGATTCTAAAAGAAAGCTATCCATTTTGGCATACCAAGCCCAATGACCTTGCTTGAGACCATAAAGGGATTTCTTAAGCCGAGATACAAGGCTGGAGTCTGTTTTTATAAAGCCAATAGGTTGTTCCATATATATTTCTTCATGCAAGTCCCCATGTAAGAAGGCGGATTTAACATCCATCTGATGGACTTCCCATTTGAAAGAGGCAGCAAGGGAAAGAACAAGGCGGATAGAGTTCATTTTGGCAACAGGGGAGAAGGTTTTAGTATAGTCAATGCCTTCAACTTGTGAAAATCCCTTAGCAACAAGACCAGCTTTATGTTTATCAACTTTCCCATCTGGTCCATACTTGGTTCTGTAAACCCATTTGCATCTAACAAGTTTTCGTCCCTTTGGTAGAGGAATCAGATCCCATGTATCATTTGCCAATAATGAACGATATTCTTCATTCATAGTTCTGTCCCAATCTGGATGGCGTGAAGCTTTTGCAAAGGTGTTAGGATCATAATTTGCTGAGACTTGATCCAGTAAAGAAGAGGCTCTTTCGAACTGAGAATGTGTACGACGCTGATCTGTAGGATCACCGGCAAGATCACGTGCTGCATCCCGAGTAGCACGGACCCATTTTGGAAGTGATGGAGCTGAAGGAGGATCCTGAGAAGGTGGGGGAGGATTGTCATCCTCACTTTCATCATCTGAACAAGAAATATGTTCAAAAGTAGAAGAGATAGAGAGAGGTGGCACATTCGCCGAACTAGGCTCGTAGGCCGATATATTTTCATCAAACTTTACATCTCTTCTAATGATAACATTTTTGGACTTAAATGGAATAAGTCTATATCCTTTGACATCTTCAGAATATCCAACAAAGATACATTTTTCACTCTTAGGTTCTAAAGCTTTATGTTTCTCATCTGGAATATGGGCCCATGCTTCACTTCCAAAAACATGAAAGTGACTCACATCTGGTTTAATTGAGCTCCATGCTTCTTCAAGAGTGATATTCTTTAAAACTTTAGTAGGAGTGCGATTTATTATGTAATTTGCACAGTTAATTGCTTCTACCCAATAATTAAGACTAAGTCCTTTAGATTGAAGCATACAATTAGCCATTTCCTTTAAGGTGCGATTCTTCCTTTCAGCGACGCCATTTTGTTGTGGAGTATATGGAACAGTGTGTTGCATTTGAATTCCATTCTCAGTGCAAAAATTGATGAAGACGTTTTTAACATATTCTCCGCCATTATCAAATCTTAGCTTAAGAATTTGATGTCCAGATTGTTTTTCAACAAAGGCCTTAAAGGCCAAGAATTTGTTAAATACTTCACTCTTGAGTTTTAAGAAATATACCCAAGTGCGTCTCGAGAAATTATCAATGAAAGTTAAGAAATATTTGTAGCCAAATAAGGAAACAACTGAAAGTGGACCACATAAATCACTATGTACAAGCTGTAGAGGGGCCGAGGCATGCCAAGAGGCACGTTTTTCAAAATTGTCCCGATGATGTTTTCCGAGTACACATCTGGAACAAACACCATCTCTGCAAGATACCATGGGAAGACCTGTCACCATATTTTCTTTACATAGGTTCTGAAGAGAGCGATAGTTTAATTGACCAAATCGCTCATGCCAAATTTTGCTCACTTCATCATTATGAGCAACAAATACTGAGGGAAGATGGGATGACCCAACGTTGTGAAACTTATACAACCTTGTGGAATCATCAGCAATGCCAGTAGCTAAAATCTGTCTAGGATCCTTTAGGTCCTTGATTACAACATCATGAGGTGAAAATTCAACGATTTTACCTTCACCTGAATGAGTTATCTGATATACAGATAGAAGGTTGGAGGATAAGGCTGGAACACATAATACATCATTAAATTGACCATTGTCTATATGAACAGTTCCAGTCCCTTCAACACTAAGAGATATATTATCACCAACATATATATTTTTGGTGTTACAATCATGTAAAGAAGAAAACATGGCTTTATTTTTGGCCATGTGATAAGAAGCTCCAAAATCAATGAGCCATTCATGAGAATGAGAGGAAGAAGAGACATTTAATGCATAGCCAGAACGAGATGCTTGACAACCACATGCAGGAAGTGCCATTCCTGAAGATGAATTTGAAGAGTGCTCCAAATTAATGTTATGCTTCTTCATTGCTGCTTCCAAGGCTTCCATATTCTTAAAGCATTTAGATTCTAAGTGGCCATCTCGATTACAAAAGTTGCAATGTCTATCAGTCTTATTGCCTTTGTTTTTATTTGCCTTATCATTCTGGTGAAATGATTTTTCATTTGAGGCTGAAATTGCTTAGGACCCTTGTTTGGTTTAGGACCATTCCTTTTAGGATACGACTTCTTAGGATTCTTTGAATTTGGTTGCTGTTGGGTGGTTAAGGCCTTCTTAGAAGAGTTTCCAAGATTAAGAAGACCAAGGTGTAAGAGTTTTTCTTGTTCTCTAATTAAAGAATCACAAAAAGAATCAAAGGAAGGGGACTTGTATGTTTGTCCTTGAGAAATGAAGGCTTCTCTTGTAGAATGGAAGGTGGAAACAAACACAGAGTAGGTTGGTCCCAACTTAGTAAGAATGGAATAGATAAGGTTATTATCTTCTTTCTTAACCTTAACACTTTCCAAGAGAAGTTTAAGGGTCTTGAACTTGGACAAAAAATCTTCAATGCAAGAAAAATTATTGGGGTCCAATGTAAGCAACTCATTTTCAAGTTGATGGGCTCTAAGTTAATTTTTAATTCCAAAAACTTTAGTAATCTGCTTCATTTCTTCTTCAGGAGTATCAAGTTCTGCAATATGGAATCTAAGATCTGGAGAAATAGACATCCCTATCAACCCATGTGGTTGATCTTGCCTATTTTCCCATTTTACTACCTTATCTTCATCTTTCAGTTTGGTTTCTTGGCCTGAGGCTATTCTGTAAAGACCTTTACTTCTAAGTAAATCCACAATGTAGGACCACCATTGGAAATAGTTGGTGCTGTCAAGAATGACTTGGCATGGAATTTCTATTTTAACATAAATTGAAGCTATATATGCTGAAACTAAGTGTTCCAATTGAAAGATCTCGAAAAATTAGGTTGGTTAAAAAAAACGGCTCTGAAAACAGCTTCCGTATGAAGAAGTTATGGCTTTTTGAAGAAAAGTTGATGAAGGCGTCGATGAAGTGCGAGAATGTGCGGAATGAAAAAAAATGCCCCTTTTCCATCAAAAAGGAGATTTGAACCCAAGACCTCTGCTCTCATAAATTAGCTTTGAACCAAGTGAGCTAAACAAAAAGTTTGAGAGAGAGAGATAGAGAGAGAGAGGGGAGGGGGGCTTTGTTTTTTTTTTTCACTGAAGCTTTGGATTGCGCGCTTGCTTGAGAAAGCTGTTTTTCTCCCTACAAAACAAAAACACAAAACCCAACACGGACATAAAAAAAAACAAACCTTACGGCTTAAAGTTAGCTTTACCCGGAAACTAAATATTTTCCTCAATGTTTCTAATTTTCCGAGATCACACTAAGGTGCAGCGGAAAAGAGCATACACATGAGAAAAATCCTTCATTTTTGTTTCTGATTTGCCCAAATCGCACAGAGTCGCAGGGCAAAGAGCATACGCAGAAATGAAAGGTATAGATCCGGTAATAAAAAAGAAGCTAAATAAACCGAAATAATAAACAGAGAGAAAAATAACTAGAAACTGCAAAAAAACATTGTATACCTCCAGATCTTAAAAATGACGTAGCTAGGGCTACCAGAAACCTTTTCGCATGAAACGAAAGGGGTTCCTCACTGGAACAGATGCTCCTAAAATAACAGAGCAGTCCTCTCGGCGCGAAAGCAGTCAGAAACAGCAGATCTAGGAGATGGCAGTCAGATGCAGTTCTACCGGCTTCAGATTTGGATCACCAACGGACGCGGTCCTCAAATAGCTCTGATACCATGTAGGAATTTACAGGGTAAGTTCCTCAACAGAACACCAAAGGACACTGCTCACAAACAGATCACAGATCAATACACCAGTATATTTGACGTGGTTAAAACCCTCAAAGAGGGAAACAGTCCACGGCCTGAGCCAACACGGCCACTTCAAGTACTTTATTAATAAAAGAATGAAAATTTACATAAGCTTCTCTCGTTAACAGTTAACCTACAAATGACCCTCCATGCGCTTTAAATAGAAATCATGGACCAATCGGGTGATCAAGCCACGGATCAAGTGTCGGTAATACCGAGGAGAGAATGAACCGTCGGATCACTACATATCGTGACCGTCGGATTGTAAGTTACAAATGTACATAGTAAAGAAACACACTTTACCTAACTCTATACTAGACCAAGTTATAACTTAACTATTTCCTATGTGTCGGAATATCCTAACAAGGGATTTGGGCTTAATGAATATTATAAATTAGAGCCTAAGGGAGAGGTGAAGACACAGACAAAGACGAGAGACAGCTACAACATTTTTGGGAAAGCGATTTTCTCAAGAAGGAGAGAGCAAATTCTCTGAAGTGAGAGGCTTAGTTTGACCGAGGAGAAGGAAGAAGAATACATGGATAATTTCAAGAGTGCTTCCACGAGACCGATTTGTTGGAGATTATAAAGGCCAAAATGTTGAAGCGAGAAGCAGGCGTACTTGTTGGGAAGGATGATTTGCTAGGGCCAATTTGTGAGTGTGCAGAGGTGGAGCAAGGGCAAGACACAAAGGTTAATTTACTAATGAGAGGTGCATTGATATTCTCCATGCCAATTTTCTTTAGTGGCTAGTTTCCAATTGATCGAATTTCCTCAAGCTAAATTATCCCAATAGGGCCGAGTTGAGTTGCACGTTCCAGTCATCATATTTTTCTTTGGAAATTATCTATGGGTTGAAACCCTAATTTTGCATATTAATAGATGAAGGAGAATCATTGTGGGTGTTTATCTGTTGTAATGTGTGATTGATCTCTCTATTTCATTTACGTTACATACGTAATTTTCTAGAGTTAAAAATACTAGTGACTTTATTTTTCAACAATTCATAATTTATTTGGCAAAATAAATAAATAAATAGGAATAAAAATTGTCATGAGAAAATAAATTTGGGTTGGTATTAGGAGATTTAACAATGCAAAACATTAGCTAAGATAATATAAAGGGTATGGACAAAATCCTAGCCTACGCTCTATCCCCCTCATTATCGCTCACCCAGTTCCTGGCTAATGCATGAGCAAATCAAAATAAAAGGAACCTTGATGAGAAATAAACCGCTTCATCTTCAAGGGGTAATCGATCCATAAATAAAAGCTTGTATCACAAGCTATGCAAGAAAAAGAAAAATCATTAAAGAAAGGCGCACGGGAGGGGTGATAAAAATAGGCCAAGGAAAGGGGTAACTCAGGTCCCAAGGTTGTTCCCTCTTCACATTATAATGCTCAAGGATGATGGTATTTCATAACCAGTACCAGTGTTGAAAAAATCGGCATCGACAATGTTACCACAAAATCTAACAAGTCTTGGAGAGGGAAACCCTACAAGACAAGAGCTAGAGAAAGCACTAACAATGGGTTAGAGGCCCAATGTCAACACTTTGTTTAGCTCTTGCCTTGTAGGGTATCCCTCTCCAAGGCCTACCAGTAACATTTTGGCAACGGTGCCAAAATGTTACCACAAAATCTAGCATGCCTTTGAAAGGGAAACTCTACAAGACGAAAGCTAGACAAAGTGCTAACAATGGGGTAGAGGTCCAATGTCACCTTAGCCAAAACCCCCTGCTCTTTACAGACTTTCACCGATAGGAGGAGTCATGGTAGGTAATTATATCCTACCGAGACTCCTCCCATCGATATAAGTCCATAAAGAGCAGTAGATTTTGGCTGAGGTGACAATAGGCCTCTACCCCATTGTTAACACTTTGTCTAGATCTTGTCTTGTAGGGTTTCCCTCTCCAAGGTCTGCCAGATTTCGTGGTAACAGGCCAAAAATCAGTGAGGGTCCAAAAAACATCTTCCCGAAAAAACATCGACAAAAAAATGGGCAAAAATTGGCAAACCATGTCAAACATTAAAAAATACAAAATATATTTATTTTTCAAAATCAGGGGAAATAATATTAAAAAAAATATATATATATATTGCCAGATTTCGTGGTAACAGGCCAAAAATCAGTGAGGGTCCAAAAAACATCTTCCCGAAAAAACATCGACAAAAAAATGGGCAAAAATTGGCAAACCATGTCAAACATTAAAAAATACAAAATATATTTATTTTTCAAAATCAGGGGAAATAATATTAAAAAAAATATATATATATATTATATATTATACTATATATTATATATTTGAGCAGAAAATATCGACAAAAATCGCAAAAAATATGTTAAAATCGAGAAAAAATCGCAATTTTTTTAGTCGAAAAATTAGCAATTTTTCAGCACATCACCAAAAAATTGACGATTTTATCAACACTAACTAGTACACAAATGGTGGCATCCTCCATGAAGTAAACCCCCACCATACCACGGTTCACTTGTACTTATTGATTGATGGATCGGCCTTAAGGTTGGAAGCACCTAATAGGGCCTTTGGATAACCTTCCCATATCTAAACATGGTAACTTGTTTGCAAACCCTAAAAGCTAGAAAGACATTTGAAGATGATGCTTGTGTGAAGTACTGTTGTGCCTTTTGCATTAAGTATGTTCCATTGTGATAGTTTTCTAGTTTTTTTACCTATGGTGACGATCACACTTAAATTTGAGGGTATGTTTCAAGTGTCTTCTCCCAAGTATAGTTATTGTCCCTTAAAGGATTGATTGAGACATCTCTAGCACATCAGGGAGTGCATCCAAACCCACTTTATGATCCCTGGAGGCACCATAGCTAAGACGTTGACCACTTTGAGAAAAGCATTGACCTTAGCATTGATCCAACATTGATGATGACCACATCCTCCTCTCCCTCCAAAGCTTGAAACATTGCTTAATGAAGCTACGACATAGCCAAGAATGATGATGTACCCCAAAAATCACAAGACACCCCCAATTTGGCCTTGAACCTTCTTGATGTGCGTTGCCCTGTTCTTGGACCAGTTGGATGACGATCATGATTTGAGATCCTTCTAAAAGGGATAGTACTCCTTAATGACGATGTCATGCCCTAGCCTTGTGACAATACCCTCATGAGGCCTACAGTGGTGACATGGGCTTAGTTGATGACAATATCTTGATGAGGGTTTTCCTTGATGATTGGACAACTTGTTGATGAGGAGATGGCTTTGAGTGAGGAGCACTCATGTGACCCATCCTTTGCACCTTTTGATGGAGATTTTCACTTTTATAAGATGATGTCACCCTTGGAGGGTGTGCATAGAGATCCATGGGCCTCCACAGCAGCAGACAACACTCCACGGATATTCATGGATGTCCAAAGAGTACTAACGACCCACTTTTGGGATGATGGTGACATGATTGGTACCTATGCCCAACAGAACCCCACATGAGCCCCACACTCCTGGCAGGTGTCCCAACACTTGTACGATGTCATGGCAGCGTTCATTCCACAACCTAGACCATTGCAGAGGATCCACAGACATCTCCGATTTATATGGAGACCCATGGGGTCATTGGTGTGCCCTCAGACCCACTAAGAGCACCACAAGTCTACTACTTGGAGAACAAGGGACCGCCCCCTACTAGCGATCCACTTTTGGGATGATGGTGACATGATTGGTACTTATGCCCAACAGAACCCCACATGAGCCCCACACTCCTGGCAGGTGTCCCAACACTTGTACGATGTCATGGCAGCATTCATTCCACCACCTAGACCATTGCAGAGGATCCACAGACATCTCCGATTTATATGGAGACCCATGGGGTCATTGGTGTGCCCTCAGACCCACTAAGAGAACCACAAGTCTACTACTTGGAGAACAAGGGACCGCCCCCTTTTCCATCATATTCCGAGGAATTTATTCCTCAATATGGCACTTCAGGATGTTATTGAGCCTTTGGAGGGCCCTACGATATGCATATATCATTATTTTCCCCCTCGTGAGACTTGTTTTTACATTATAATTTATGAGCTAGTATGGTGGGCTTGTCACCATTAGGAGTTATTATTTACACATTATTTTATCTTTAGGGGCCCATAGGCTAATTTGAACTCCTTAGGAGGCTATATATTGATGTTAGATACGTTCATTTGTATCTTCACTTGACTTGGGATCTCTCTAGTCTTAGAGAATTTTCGCACTTTTCCCTTGGAGGATATTTTGGAGATGGATGAATTTTGATGTATGGATTTGGGCTATTTCTCTTATCTTGTTGCTTTGTTATGCAAACAAGTTGCTGGTTGGATATACTCTGTAACGTTATAAGTGTTTTTATTGTTGTTATTCTTGTTGCTGCATACTACTAAAATTAGGGCTCGTTGTTACATTATTGTAATGTGGAATTCAGCAATGTTTTAGTTATTATATGTATGGGCCAATGCTATACAAATGAAATGCCCTAGAGATTATTTATCTCGACAAGCTTGCATCATTTGCTTTAAAGTATAAATGCTTGAAAGTTGCTTTTCTTTTCTTACCATTTACACTGGACGAAGTTGACTTTCTAGGCCTCCTTGATCAAGAATCCACGTTCTTACTCATTACCATCCTTGACTCCATATCCCCAAGTGAATTAGGTACCAGTTCCATAAAAGGGTGATCATATTAACCTTCCTTTTACCATTTTTCCCCCTTTTCCCAAGTCTGTCTCCATTGGGTCACCTAGGGCATCAATTTCCCAGCAATTGCCCCAAGGAAAAATTTTGATCTCTTCTAGGCTACTGCGTTGGTGGGTCCCCTCCCTCTCGTCCAAATTTAAGGCCATTCTGAAGGTGGAATCTCCAGGAATCTCAAGCCCTAGCTCTAGGACCAAATTTTGCCTAGGTGTCCCCAAGGCTAGACACTAATAGGATCAATTCAACCTTTTGAAGTAAATATTCTTGTTTGGTCCTTTTCCCTCACCTATCCAGGATAGGAACATCATTAGTTGCTATATTCCATCCCCAAACCTAGGCTAGGTCCACTTGGCCCCGTGTTGTCCCACTTCTCAATAAAGACTATTTGTCAAGGACCATTTGAGAATCCAAGTTTCCAAGGATTATAGGGATTGAGAAACTCCTTTATAAGCCTATTATTTCTCCCTCAACCCTCCAATCCTCACCCCTTACCCCTAGTGAACCAAGTCCCTTGCTTAAAGAACAAGCAAGTTCCATTTTTCACTCCATCCTTGGGAAAGGGTTTTCAGGGTCACTTTTCACCTATCCATTGACATCTACTTTACAAAGTGATCCCTACACTATCGGGTCTCCTCCCATCGGTAAAAGTCCATAAAGAGCAGGGAGACTTAATTGTAGTGACAATGGGCTAAGCCTCCACCGTTGTCCTTGACTTAGCAGTTGCCCTCTTAGGAACCCCTTTTAGGTCCCCTGCTGGTTTAAGTGGTAACAGGTTACAACAAAATATGCATTAAATAGACTAAAATACCTTAAATGTCATAGTCCTAGGGTCATGATTTGCATCTGTTGAATTGAAAAAGGGAAAATATCATTTTTATGTATTTTTCAGCCATAGTTCTAGGGCTGACTTCTAGGATTTCATAGCTGGTTTGTGCATTTTCAGCCATTGAAAATTTGCTTTGACCTTTCCTTGTTTTCCCTTTTTAATAGCTTTCTATTGTTTATCGTTTATCATCACTTGTGAGCTATTTTTATTGTTTTCATCAATTTTGCATGCTGTAAATTGTTGTTATTATAAACCCTAATTTATAACAGCAATCATTTGATTCAGGTAGCATGTTTTTGGAATCTATTTGAGCATCTTCACGACTTATCTTAGCCCTCTAGAATCAGCCATAGGTTCTTTGAAATTGCTATCTCATTTCACCCATAGCCATATCTTATTGAACATGTTTCTAAGGTGTCTAATTAATAGGTTCCTTAGAGAGTATTTAGCCTGGGAATCCTTAATCTCTGAGACCTGTTGAGTAAACCTCCCACAACTTGTGGGGACAGTATCCACCTACAGAGTCACTAAGGTGACAGTGGTGGCTAATCTCATTGTTGCCCTTAACCTAGAGTGCCTAGTGAGGCTTTGCACTAGACTACTAGATTTTGCGGAACAGTCCAAATATTATTGGCAGTCAAAAAATTCTGCAACTGCAAACCAATAAAATTCAAAAGGGTTTCACACTACTTGACAGGATTTTTGACAGGCATGATAGGTCAAAAACACCTCCAAATCTTGCCAATTCTGTGGAAATTCAAGATATTAATGTTGGTACTTTAGGAATTCCATGAAAGATAAAAATCAGTAAAGCTTGCAGCCTGGAAGAAAGAAAGAAAGCTGATTAGTTAATAAGAGAATTCCAAGATGTATTCTTTTGGAATTATGATGAATTGAAGACATAAAAGACTTGTGTTATCAAGCAAGCAATTCCTTTGAAAGAAAATGCCAAACCCTTCAATCAAAAACAAAGGTCAATCAATCCAAAGTTTGCTTCAATCATTCAAAAGAAGTTGCAAAAGCTATGTAAGCAGAATAATATTGCACCGATCAAGTTTTTCTACATGGGTGGCTAACATAGTACCCATAAAGAAAAAAATGGAGAGATCAGATTATGCATTGATTTTAGAAATATATATAAAATGTCTTTGAAAGAACCATTTGCTGCCAAACATGGACTATTTATTGTAAAAGGTTGCAAATTTGGAAACGATGCCCATGCTAGACAGATTTTCATTGTTCAAGTTACAATCATGTACTGATGGCAGAAGAGGACAGGCACAAGATTACGTTTACCACTACATGGGGTACATTTGCTTACATTCTAACACATTTCAAATTAATAAATGTCAGTGCAACATTTCAGCATGCTATGGATTGTACTTTTGTTGATTTAATTTTTTAATCGATAACAATTATTGTGGTTGGTCAAGATGATTTAAGAGTGTTTTCAAAGCAACAAAAGGATTCTGTTGACCAGAATTATATAGCAAGGTGCCCCTGCCCCTGAAGTGCAGTTCGAGTGGGAGTGCCTTTCAAGTGCAATCCCAGATCATGGCTCCCAAAAGCATTTTTTGGGAGTGTGCTCAGGGGCAAAAAGAGCACTCCATGCCTCTATCGGAATCCCAAGTTCTTTGCTCTCACCTCGAACCCAACACACTCCCAACAATTTAAAAAACTCTCCCTAAGTGCTCCTACATAATTCAACTTCTTGGGGCTTTCTTTTTGTTATTTATTACATGTAGTGGTCAAGGAAAGGCCAAAATAGGCCCCACAACTCATGGTTAGGGTTTATTGATGGATAGAAACTCTATTTCAATTCATTTGCTTTTATTCTATCAGCCCTTTCATTCAACTTTGCAAGGGATTTGAGCAGGCTTCCTACCAGTTGCAGGTTTGTGAGATCTTTGAGGGGAGATTGAACACTGTCATAATCAAATTCAACCACTATCAGAAAGCTGAAGAGGCAAGGTCTATGCCCGTTCCACATGGTTATCTTCCCCTTTTGTGTTGTATGTTTTCAATATTGAATGTCCAATTCTCCTACACTTCCCCATTCCTTCCTCTCCCTCATTCTTTTGCAAGTTTTTCTCAAGACGCATGATGGGTATCGAGTGTATACTTCCGTCTTTTATTATGATGGCGTTAATGGGCAATAACAATAATATCTCCATGTGAGTATGGCCCACACTATGGAGAAGAGGAAGAAGTAGAAGAGGATGAAGAAGATGTCATTGAAAGTGATGGTGAAGATAAAAACAAAAATAGTTCAACAACCTTATGGAAGTATGCCGCAAGGCGTGAGAGAGGGCAAGGGGAAGGAACCGCTATATTACATGACCCCATTGTAAGTTAACAAGGCTTACACTGGTTGATATACCCTTGTGAGGAAGCACCTTTATGGGTTACTCCTAGGGCATGAAACCAAGAACACAGGAATCATAACCTGCACCAAGGTACCAAAAGAAGAAAGACAAAAATATAGCATGAAAGAGTTGGAAGCACAAAATAAATGAATAAAATAGAAGGTTCAATCTGATGCATGCTGTAGAATGTTCAATGGTCAATCTCCATCCCCCCATGCTAGTGGATCCACACAAAATGGTAGGAACAACATGGATGTAAACGTAAGCAAGTTTCTCTATGCACATGCCATAACTTTCAGTGTTCTCCATTCACTTTATTGGTGTGATATGGTTACTGCCATCAACAATGCTCCTAAAGGATATAGAAACCGCAAGAATGACAAACCCAGAACCATATCACTTGAATAGCAAAAAGCCAAAACCATAATACTCTAGGACAATGAGATTGGGTCGGCTATGGGGCATTCATTGTATCTAATAGTTGGAGAAATGTTAAAGGCAGTCCATTGGTAAATGTTCTTAGCCCGTCTGTTAATAGTGCAGTCTTACTTGCATCCCATGATTACTCAGATTGTTACAAGACTGGTGCTAATATTGCAAAACACTCACTAAAAACCATTCAGAAATTGGGTCACGCAATGTCATTTAAAGTCATAGCTAATAATATTAAGGATACACATCCTAATATATTTTGGTTTGAGCATCTAATCCACACATTGAACCTCTTGATGCATGATATTAATATGTTGAAGAAACCTAATTACAAGTGGATTATAACTATATATTGGCACCTATCCTGCACCATTTTGCACCAATTTGGATCTCATCTGTGGAAACTAATGCAAGATACCTAAGACAGTTCGTTCATCATTTCTGAGGCAGATCATACATCACTTTCTGAGGCAGTTCATATGATATTCGGATCTGTTCTTGAGCACTAAGGTATATACGAATCTGAGGCTACTCTCTGTAATACGAACCTGAGGCAAACTCCTGTAATGCAAAGTCTCAGGCAGCCAGTTCTTCAGAAATTCTGAAGCACTTATCCCTGTATTGATACAATTATCTCTGTGGTGATGCAAGCTCTTGAGGCAGCTTATGTCTGATTTATGAACAGTTTTATGAGCAGAACTTTGTGCCAGCTTGAGGACAACTTTGTGACAGACTTCATGAAGACTATTGCTTGTTATGGAGGGCTGACTTGGCAGTTGGATAATTCGTCTAACTGGTCATTTTATCTATGACTTGGATTTCTCCGGTTGACTAAGATTCTATAAGGAAAGGGTTGTTGGGTTTTGCCCTGGCCGCTGGCCTAATTTCTGGTGTTTCTTGTCTTTCTGTGCACTGTATTTGTATAATTGCTTGATGAACTAATGAATGAAGTAAAATGCATAATGGAAAGCATAAATATACTGTCACAAGTAATTATCGTGACTAGAAATCTTAGATTCAATTGGAATTTCAACATGGTATAAGTGCTATGGTGAAGCATTGAGAAGGATCAAGTCAAGGACAAGTTATCTGATCTCTGTGATAAAAATTAAGCGATTTCTGTGACAAACATCAAAGTTATCTGATCCCTGCAATTAGATCAAGTGCCAGAACGAAGTTTTATACTCTCATAATCTTTGCAATTATAATGAAGTAACCAGAACGGCAAGTGCAATTCTCCTATCCGAAGACTGATCTGAGATAACCAGCATGGAGGACACCAGCAGCAGGGTTTCAGCTGAGAAATTGAGGGGAGGATTTCCTGAGAAATTCTCCACCAAGATTCTAGTATTCCGAGAAGAGAAAGGAAGGCCAAATTATTCTGCAGAGAGAAGGCTGAATCAGGCAGTGCGTGTAGCCAGTTCAACTAGTGCGAGGAGCCAGAGGCTCAATTCAATTGTCAGTTGTTAGATATCTTTCCAGAGGCAAAGCAAGTGGATTTAACAGGTTGTTGGAGGCAGGTATATACACGAGATTAATTTTTCCGAAGGCAGTGCCAGTTTCTGGGTGGCCAGATCGTACTCTTCAGTCTGCCAGTGCGAATTTTTGGAGGAGGTGCAAATCAATGTTTTAAAACTCCGACTCTGACTCGGAAATGGCTGAGGGTCGACTCCGACTCTGACTCGGAAATGGCTGAGGGTCGACTCCGACTCTAACCCTGACTCGGAAATGGCTGAGGGTCGACTTCGACTCCGACTCCGTATCGACTCGGCCAGTTTGATTTCAATGACTCGGTCGTTGTAAAATATACATTAAATATTTATATTTTTATGAAAAAAACATAATTTCAAAGATTTTCATTCATGTTTCCAAACACAAAGCTTTAGAATATAGATAGAAGACAACATATGATCAAAGTAGGCTCATGAATATATCCATTATATCAAAATGACACCTAGTGCACTGTCCAATACATACATGATAATCATATAGAAATCAAAACAAAAACACATAACCAAGGAGGCTAGAAATGGCCTCTACAACAAAAGTAAATTGTGAAACATTGAAACATCACTAGTCACCACTGACCAGTACTACAGGCTACTGCTAGAGGGGCCAACATCATTTGGCTCAACCTCTGAATTAGAGTCGGACAGGGAAACCCATGGCTCCTCCTCATCATCATCTCCAACTGCAACTGTAGTAGTGGTACTAATAGGCTGTGCAACAGTTGGACGATGAGATAGACGAGACATGTGCTTCCATCGTGGCTTAGTAGAGGAAGCGCCTGCAATTGGAGGACTTGCGGCTGGGCCTAAGGCTGGTACAAGTGGATCTGCATTCAACTGAACATCTTCTTAAAGTGATGCCACCGCCTGTAAATCCAAATCAAGATCCTCATCAGAACCAAACTCTGTTGGATGACTCTCCACTACCCAATCTGATGTTGAATCAATATCTTCCGACACAATGGGATCTAAATCAGGTCTTTTGTTCAGCGATTGGTTGCGTCTGAGCCGGAGGTTGTATTGGACATAGACTACATCATTTAATCATTTTTGATCCAAACAGTTTCTCTTCTTCGTGTGAATCCTCTCAAAGACAGACCAATTGCGCTCACACCCAATAGCACTGCAACTTTGACTCAAAATACGAATTGCAAACTTCTGCAATTGAGGATAATGGCTACCAAAAACCTCCCACCATTGTGCTGCAACTAACATAGTAGTGTAATGAGTTAGCTCAAGTTTCAACTTTCAACAACTTATATCCAACTTTCAAATTATAAACAATTTAACAAAATAAGCATTAAGAATTTGAAAATTGAAATTTTTGTTTGCCTCGCTCATTTGTTTCCCTTGCAATCTTTGCTAGGTTCTTCCCAAAGGTACATGTGGCTTTGTTGAAGGTTGTGATCTGCCAGTGTATCTCCAGCTGATCACACTCCAATGGGATCATGCGATCAATGTAGTCAATCAATCCATCTCTAACCTCCCCACTCAAAGCTCATGCTGCCAGAGCTTTATAATGATATAGTGGGTTCAAAAAATACCCAGCTGCATGTATAGGGCAATGGAGTTGATTGTTCCATCTTTCATCAATGATTTCCCAAATGGGCCCATACTTAGCCACTCTATCCTTGTATGCCCTCTTTATTTGCTCCTTTGCTTGATCTGTAGCCTCATAAATGAAGCCCATAGCCAATATTTCCCCATCCACCAACTGCAACACCTTAACCAGTGGCTCAGCAACCTTCACAATCTCTACTGCCTTTCTCCAAAATATTTCTTCACTAAGTTTCTTTTTCAATTCTTTGCCTTCCTGTTTGAGAGACCATCGGCTTTGATTCCATTCATCACAAGAAAATATGTTTTGCAAGTTTCTATGTTGTGAAAGCATAGATTGCAATGTCAAAAAATGAGTTGCAAATCTAGTGATGGTAGGCCTAATAATATCCCTGCCCCCTATGTGTTTCCTCATCAAGCTCAAAATCCATGAATGATTATAGATAAATTTTGTTATGCTTTTGGCATGATTTACAGTGTTTTTGATGCAATCTAATTTGCCAATATCCTCAAGCATGAGGTACCTGCAATGTGCAGCACATGGGGTCCAAAAGATGGTTTTTTTTTCCTCTAACAGTTTACTAGCAAAAATATAGTTAGAGGCATTATCTGTGACAACTTGAACAACATTAGCCACCCCCACGTCCTCAACAACCTCATCCAATAGCTGAAACAACAATTGTCCATCTTTCACCCTATCAGATGCATCCACTAATTTTAGAAACATTGTTCCCTGTGGGCAGAAGATAAGAAAGTTTATAATGATATGGTTCCTTTGATCAGTCCATCCATCTAACATGATGGTACATCATGTTTTTGCCCATGAGTTTTTGAAATCTTTCAGATACTCATTAATGGAGGAAATTTCTTTCTACAAATGATACCCCCTTATCTCATGCATAGTAGGGCCTTTGAAACCTTTTCTAGTAGCAAATATGGCATCAAACATAGGCTCATAATATGGTGAACGGGAAGCATTGAAGGGGATATCAACATCATACCACTATCTACATATGCAATCGCAAGCAGTTTCCCTCAATTCTTCCTTCCAATGGTCATCTAAAGTGGGCTGCAAAGTTCTACTAGCTTCAGGACCATGTGCATTTGATGGAGAGGAGGGTGTGAAAGTGAAATAACTTTTGATATTCATATCACCCTTCTTTTTCATTTTACCCTTACCCTTTTCTTGAATAGACTCCAAAGAGGGAGGAACATGGCAGAAAGGGTTGGATGCATCAGTACAAGGGATAGAAGAAGAACCCTCAAAATCAAAATGGGGGTTGGTAGCCATCATTTTTTGTATACTCCTCTTCCTCCCAATTTTAGCCTCTATTTCTTTTTGCCTAGCTTTTTCTTCATGAAACTTCTCAAAGCTATTTAACAACTCCTTCCTAATCTCCCCAATTTGTGGTGATTCACATGGAGTAATTTGGCCTCTACTCCCTGCCAAGTGTTGTTTCATCCTATTAATGCCCCCAGGACCATCCTTAATTTTTCTATGGCAAAATTTGCAATGCATATGACTAACAACCATTTCAGCATATGCCCAAGCAACATCTTTCACTCTAGTAGCCATTTTTTGACTTGGAAATGAAAGGAAAATTTCTGAAAATGAAAACAAAACAAAAAATAGCATTGCTTCAATGTTCATTTCTTTCACAAAAAACACTTTTCAATTTCCAAATTTGCACAAAAAAATAAATAAGCAAAAACAGATTTTTAGAAGTTAAAATTAAAAAAAAAAAAACAAAAAAAAACAACAAACAATAAACAAAAAACGAAAAAACCTCTAAGCACAAATTGCCTCCTCAAAGTGGCTCCAACAAACCAACTCCTCAATGTTGCTCCAATGGTTGCCCAAGAAGCTCCTCACTCTTGCTCCAATGCTTGCCCAAGACTCCTCACTACTGCTCCAAAAACAAACTCCACAACTCTTCACAAACTCCTCACAAATTCTCACTTAAATGCAACGAGATGCTTGTGAGGAAATGAGAGGGGTTGGGTGGGTTTTATAGGGTTTGGGAGAGGGAAATGGACCCCAAAGAACCAAAGGCATATAAGAATGGGCTTTGGGGTCCCCAAAAAAATCAAACAGCAAAAAAAAGTTGCTTTTCGGCCACACCCACCGAGCTGGCCGGGTTGTTACCGACTCAGTCGAATCGGTAACCGATCCGTCCAGCTCAGTAACAACTCGACCAACTGAACCACGCTGGCCACCGAGCCGACCCGGCCAGGTTTTAACTCGATCTGGGTCGGCCGTTTCGGAGTTGGTGCGGCCGAATTTTAAAACAGTGGTACAAATACCCTGGGAGAGGCCGTGTGGATTTGCAGAGGAAGAATTTCGTTTTCCCAACTCAATTTTGGTAGGAGTGGAGAAAAATATTTGTCGGAGCTCTGCCAATTTCAGGCAAGCAATGGTTGTAATTCTCAATTGCTGAAGATTTATTAATAATATAAGCCCTCATCTGCAGAATTGGTTTTCCCCACACTAGGGTTTTTCTAAGGACTATTGTCCAAAAATAACGGTGTTTATATTTTTATGTGTGTGCATTGTTTTCTCAGTTCCTATTATTATTGGTGAAAATTGCAGTAGTAATTTTATTCGTTATTTATCATAATTAATTTCTGAAAACAATCTGCATAAGATAAAATAATAATTTCCAGTGACTACAATTAGGGAAATTTCACAAAACCCACTTCCTTGACACAAGCTAGGCCTAGCGACTTAGAAGGGCTTTGACTTCACATCCCAACAAAAATTAAGTTCTCGAGGCACTGGTATTCCCACAACCAAAAAATCTTTAAAAATATTCAAATTCTCTTGTATTTTTCTGCATTAAGGTGGGATTTTCCTTGCTGGTTATTGTTAGATCATTTTCAGCAAGCTATTTAGTGGGAAGTGTCAAATTTATAAGATCTAAGCTCCCGCTTAGATACAAGTTTCATTTCCCATACTTTTACACTTGTATCTAGTCAATTGGCTACCGATCTACAGGTGGAGATGGTTTTTTCTTGTTGTACTTAAATTCTACAGCCATCCAATGTAAGTTCTCAAGGCCTATAAGTAAGCATCTTAAGCTAGGACTTAGTGTTTCCAGCTCTATAATCATTTATGGTTATTATCTTTGTGAAGGAGTAAAATTTCTTTTATTTTCCAGCTGCAAAAATTGACTCTATAAACTCTGGAAAATTTTGTGTCAATAGATATAACTAGAAATTTGAAAGGGTAATTTTCAGGGAACTGCATTTTCAGTGAAAGATTTGATTGAAGGGAGGCCATAAAGCCTCTGAAGTACCCTCTAGCCATCCCCCACTTTACAGTGACACCCTAGAGGTGTCTTACACACTGTAGGTTGGCTGTAAAAACAAATCAGTTTGTTGCCCCTATGCTTTTGTGCAGGTTTCACAATCTGTCCCACAAGACAGCAAGCAGTTTTCACTCATAATCCCTAAACCGTGTATCTAAACAGAGAAATAACTCTATAATTGGTTAAGATTAATTCCGTTGACCAAAAGGCATAGGTGACACTGCGTATCTCAAGTAATTTGGTTACTATTAATTTGTTGTTAGAAATCTGCATTCTTTTAACTTTTATCAGCTAGACAACAAACAAATCTAGAACACCTTCACCCCATTGACAACATATAAGGCTCTAATCACGTACCAGAGTGTTGGGAGATATTTCGGGATGCCTCCCTTGGCTATTTAGAAGGTGTTGGGCCTAAAGAGCAAGGGCTCAGGCAGAGGTGATAGTAGGTCAGTGCCCTATTGGTGTCAATCTAGCAAGACTGTCAGGACTGTAGCAGCCCTGCTAAAATGATCAGTAACATTTTTTGGCGTTGTTTCCAGGGAGAAGGTCATTCAACCTGGTTTTATACAACATCCATCCACTTGAGTAAGTTTTCATTTATTGTTGTGTATTTTGATGAGATTATTGTAAAGGACTAACTTGCTGAAATCATCTAGCGACTCCAACTGAGGGTGCTCTAGCAGAACTCAATCACACAAGAAGGTACACAACAAAATCTTCAACCCAAGGTAAATATTGGTGACTCCACATTTATGATTTTATTATTGATAAGCATATTCTGAGCTTAAGGAATTATTGTTCTATATGTCTGAAGTATTGATTGTAGTAAGATGTTATCTTTTAAAGATATAAGTGTTCATCTTGATCTATCGGGTGTTTCAAGATATCCACATATGCTCTCATCTGATGTATTTGCCCACATTCCAAAATCTGATTGGAACCCGTCATTATCTGTCATGTCCCTTCTCAAATACATTTGTAACAGGGTGCTGCTACACAATTTGGCTAAGGGGGAGAACCCATCATTTTCGACTTAGAGACTTAGGAGGCAATTCGACTTTATTTGGCTGCTAGTGGAATGTGGGGGCCACCGACATGAGAATTTGGACTAGGCCATTCAAATGGCTTGGTTGGAAGCCGAATAGATGGATGGAGGGGCCCACATCAGGCAAGGGAGGCCCTAGGAGTTATAAGGAGGAGGCAGCTCTCATTTTGGATTCATTCTTACACCTTGCAATCAAAATTACTTGACTATTCGCTCTGTTGTTTAGCTGAGTCAACTGGCTATTTAGCCACAAATCTCTAAAGCGAGAGATTCAACCTCTACTTCGGGGGACCTTCCGTGCCCTCCCTAGAGAGTCAGTTCCATAAGGATTTCAAGAGTTCTAGGAGTGTGTTACAGCACTGCCATTCAGCCAGAACAGGGAGTCTGTATTTCTGGCGAGCTGGAGAATATGCAGGGGGAGTTTGGAGTCATCAGTGATCAAGCAATTGTCGGGAGAGTCAAAGGATTGGGAGAGCAGCAAAAAACCAGGATTTCTAGTGAGTTTTGGAGCCAACAGAGCCAGCATCCCAACAGTTCAAATTGTTGGGCTTGGGGATAACGCAGAGAGCCAATCCAGCACTTTCGTGGAGCTAAGGATTAGGTGCCATAGGCCGCGAGCCCATCCGGGAAGTCAAGGGATTGATAGCAGAGGTCAGCCAAGTGCTTTGGGACCATTTCCGAGAGGATTTACAAATAAATTCCAGCAGGCCGAGTTTTGCAGTTGCAACTGAAGTTGGGCTCCAAGGGGGTCGAATTTCAGAAGTCTAAACCAGCCAGATCCCTTCGTGGGTTTTTCTGGGTTTAGGCCAAGGAGTCCGAAGTTAAAAGCTTATAATTTTCTAGGCACAAAAAGCGGACTTTTCAGCCATTCGAACCTAGAAGAAAGGCAGTTTTCTGGGCATCGTAGTGCAGATTGGTGTAGCAGTTGGACAGCCTTCAGTTCAGCCATTTTCCTATTTGAGTTTGGTCATGTTTCTCCATTGAGACAAGCCCAGGTGCACCATTTTATTATCTATTGTATTTTGCCTTCAGAAAAGTAATAAAATGGCTTAGCGATTCCTTATTTGCAGCATTTCCATGGGTGTTTAATGTGTATTTCGTTTTTATATTTTGTTGCACAGATTATTTGCTTTATATCACTTGTATTCCTATTTAGGATCATCACAGTGGTATCAGAGCCTATGAGAGAAGGGGACCAGCAGAACATCACATACCAAAGGCAGAAGTACTCCAAAGAGAGCTAGAGATTAATCCAAACACAGAGGACAGAGGGAAAGCACTAATAGAAGAGGAGGACATGGTGGAAGCCAAGAGAAGAAGAGATGGCTTTCGACAGCCTCCTGAGGGCCCTGAATGACTTAGCCAAGGTCAAAAAGATCTACTGGAAAAGATCAAGTCACAGAACAGAGAGAGGACCACTCCTAGAGGGTTTCTGTTTGGGGAAACTTCTGGGGCCTCTCAGCCATTCGAACATCCCTCACCAGTAGCGTCGCACCCATCAGCTAGTGGGCCAACTCGTGCTACACTACCTTCTTTTGTACTAGTGGCACAAATCGAACCTGCAAGGGGTGAAGACCCCATACAGATGGGAGCCTATTTCAGAGAGTTGCAGTCTATGGACGCAGACTTTAAGGAAGCCCTCTCTTTCAAAGATTTATGCAAGCTCAAGCAGAGTGAGAAGAACAAGGGTTATGGAGGACAAGGAACTCAGAACTATGAGCTGCAGAGGACCATAGAGAGGATGTACTTCCCTACTTTCAATAGCACTGCCAAGTGCACGGCTAGGGCTTGGGTTGAGAAGATGGATACCTACTTCCAACTCAACCGGATGACAACACAGGAAGCCATCAAGATGGCCACGTTGCACATGGAGGGGGTAGCCCATGATTGGTGGTTTCATGGCTTGGCCACCCTAGGGCATGCCAATGTGGCTTCTTATGAGGACTTCACCAAGATGGTGGTGAAGCGTTTTGACCAGAGAGATCCAGAGGCCCATTTCAAAGTGTTGGCCCAATTGCACCAAACAGGCAACCCGGAGTAGTACATCTCAGAGTTTCTACAAGTATCAGTGATGGTTCCGGATCTATCTTAGGCTAGGAGGGTGTACACCTCCATTGAGTGCTTACTTGAGCCCCTGCGTGGACTGGTGAAGTCACACAGGCTCTCCACACTGCAAGAAGTAGTTTTGTGTACCAGAGATCTACAGGGGCCATCCCCAAGACTAGAGCACCTTTTCCTGCACGATTACCTTTTCCACAAAAGGGACATGAGACTAGACCTCCACCTCAAAGGACCACATAGGGGAGGGGGCAGCTAGATGATGAGACACGAAAGGACCTCAGGAGGAGGAAGTTGTGCTTCACATGCAGGAAACCCTAGGCACCAGGCCATCGGTGCACTGCCGGTAAAGCACACTATATTGAGGTTTTTTCTGACAGTGACCAAGAGGACGAGGTGGAGCAGGATTGTGGTGTGGCAAATGGTGAGAATCCAGCAAATAGAGGGCCACCACCACCACCTCCCCAGGGTGGGGCATCACTTGCCCCAGCGGGGGAGTCCTTGCTTCCTTATGCGAGATTCCCAAAATTTTGACACTAAGGATCAGAGGCATTGTGCAGGGGCAGAGGGTGTTAGTCCTAGTTGACAATGGGGCTACCCACAATTTCATAGATCCCTAATTGGTTCAGAGGAGGGGCCTCACCACAGCTGAGTTCGAGGGCTTTTCAGTGCTAGTTCTAGGTGACCATACCATACAGTGCACTCGATATGTGCCTTCCTTGACAGTGGTTATGGGGAAGTACTCGATGACAAACCATTTCATTCTGGTCGATGTGCTAGACACCAATCTGGTGATGGGTGTCCAGTGGTTGTACTCCCTTGGGCAAGTCACGACAGATTGGAGGAAGCCAGAGATCGAGTTCATTGGGCCGGATGGCAAACTGGTAGTTATAAGAGGCATGCAATCTTATCCACCTCAAACAGTCTCGGCCCACAGCATGGAGGCAGATTTGCGACATGGAGACACTGCATGGGCAATTGAGCTGAGGATTTCAAAGGCCGGGGGGCAGGCTTAGCCACCACCACCAGACATACAGGCTTTGCTGGACAAATACGCAGTGGTGTTTGGGGACATTGCACCAGGGAAGCCACTAGACAGGGGATTTGAGCACACTATTGAGTTGGAGCCGGGTGTGCAGGCAGTTATCACCAACCCTTATAAGCATGCCAAGGCCTATAAGGACGAGATAGAGAAGGCCATTCAGGAGTTGTTAGCATTGGCGCATATCAAGCCGAGTTCCAGTCCCTTCACTTCTTCAGTAGTACTAGTGAAGAAGAAGGATGGAGCCTTTCGTATGTGCATTGACTACTGAGCCCTCAACTAGAAGACATTGAAGAACCAATACCTCATTCCTCGCATAGATGAGCTGATGGACAAACTTAGAGGAGCCAAGTACTTCTCTAAGATCGATCTGCGTTCGGGGTACCACCAGATCAGGGTGAGGGATCAGGATATCCCTAAGACAGCTTGTTGATGCCACTATGGGCACTTTGAGTTCTTGGTCATGCCATTTGGGCTGACAAACGCTCCCGCCACCTTCCAATCATGCATGAACCATGTCTTTTGGGGACAGCTGAGGAGGTTCGAGCTAGTTTTCTTCGATGACATTCTAATTTACAGTCAGACATGGGAGGAGCACCTCCAGCACTTGGAGGAGGTACTACACATTCTGGAGGAGCAACAGTTTTATGCCAAGCTATCCAAGTGCAAGTTTGGTTTGACAGAGATGCTCTACCTATGGCATATAATTGGTGTTGATGGGGTGAAGGTCCATGAGGAGAAGATACGGGCCATTTGGGATTGGCCAGTACCCCAAGATGTGACTGCGTTGAGGGGATTCTTGGGCATTTGCACCTACTACAGGAAGTTTGTCAAGGGGTTCTCACTACTGGCAGCACCCTTGACTAATTTGACCAAGAGAGGGGCTTTCGCATGGACTGATGGAGCACAGGTTGCCTTCGATCGTCAGAAGGAGGTGATGAGCAGCTGCCCAGTCTTGGCACTTCGGATTTTTCCCAACCCTTCACCGTGGAGTGTGATGCATCCGGGGTGGGAGTTGGAGCAATATTGTCACAGGAGGGGCATCCCATTGCTTTTGAGAGTTTGAAGCTCCTACCACATGAGATGTCATATTCCATATATGACAAAGAGATTTTGGCCATCATGAATGCATTGGCCAAATTTCGACAGTACTTGGTGGGCAACAGGTTTCGAGTGAAGACTAATCACAACAATCTTCATCACTTCATGGGGCAGCAAGGTCTCAATGATAGGCAACAAATATGAGTCAGCAATGTGCAGGCCTATGACTTCGACATAGAGTATGTGCGAGGAGAGCACAATGTGGTGGTCGATGCTCTATCTCGAAGACCCGCTGGGTTATCCCTCATGAGCATCTGGCATGATTGGAAGGCTCAGCGATTGTTGGAGTACTCCAAGGATAGGAGGGCATGAGAGGTATTGGAGGGTACCCATGAAAATGAGCATTATCGAGTGATGGATGAGGTCATCTATTACAAAGGATGCATTTTCTTAGTACCCAAATCGTAGTTGAGAGAGAGGGTGCTCCAAGCAACACATGACTCACCATTATCCGGGCACCAGGGGTTCCGGAAAACATATATGGCAGTCAGGGAGAGATTCACGTGGAAGGGCCTCAAGGGGGACGTGTTGAAGCACGTACGGGAGTGTGAGGCATGTCAGAGGAACAAGGGGGAGTTGATCCACCCTGCAGGATTGCTACATCCACTTCCCATCCCCAAGGGGAAATGGGAAAGTATCTCTATGGATTTCATCACAGGGCTCCCCACAATGTAAGGGAAGGACTGCATCTACTTAGTGGTCGACAGATTGACCACATATGCCCATTTTTTCGCCATCCCCACCAGATACACGGCTGCACAGGTTGCAGAACTGTTCTTTCAAGAGATTTCCAGGTTGCATGGGCTCCCCAAGAACATTGTGAGTGACAAGGACAGTAGGTTCATGGGAGGCTTCTGGCAGGAACTTTTCAGATTGGTCGGGACTGAGCTCACTCCTAGCACCAGCTACCATCCTCAAACAAATGGCCAAACCAAGAGGGTTAATCAGTGGATGGAGGAGTACCTGAAGAACTATGTGACCAATTAGCAGAGGGCTTGGATTCGGTGGTTGCATCTGGGCGAGTACTGCTACAACAACACCCACCACATGTCCACTGGTATGACTCCTTTCCGTGCTTTATATGGATATGATGCATTATCTTTTGCTGACATTGTTTTTGGAGACAGTCGAGCCCCAAAGGCCAAAGGCTGGGTCCAAGAGAGCCAAGACATCCTCAAGGCTCTCAAGGATAACTTGGTGACAACCCAAAATCAGCATAAGGTATATGCAGACCGGCATAGGACGAAGAGGCATTTTGAGGAGGGGGACTTGGCATACCTCTGGCTACAGCCTTACAAGCAATGCATGCTAAAGTAGAAAGGGGTCGAGAACCTACACCCACGCTTCAATGGGCCCTATCGAGTGATTAGACGAGTTGGAGAGGTGGCCTATGAGCTAGAGCTACCTCAGGGGAGCAGGATCCACAATGTCTTTCATGTCTCATGCCTTAAAAAGGTGTTGGGACAACATGTGACAACAGTAGTTGATTTACCCCCACTGGATGATGAGGGCCACTTGGTTTTGGAACTTGAGGCCATCTTGGAGAGCAGGGAAAGGAAACTGGGAAGCAGGACCATCAAGGAGTTCTTGTTGTGTTCGAAGAACTTGCCAGATGAGGATGCCACCTGGGAGGGTGAGCACATCTTGGAGCACCCAACTTTGAAAACTGAAAAGAAGGATCAAGAAGAGGGTCATCTCTCCCCTCCCTCCCATGAGCCATTGTTGATAAACATAGCAGGTTATAATGAAGAAGGGGAGTTCCCTATGAAAGATGTCAAAGAAATATACAATGAAAATGAAGGGACTTCTAAGCAACAGATAAATAAAGAGGAGCTAAATGGCAGGATCATTCAAGAACCCACCCACCCTCCATATGAAAGCACAATTTCGACAAGTTGCACTCCTTTCCACCCAATTGATCTGTATGACACATCTACTAGTGATTTGGAAGAGGATGATTCAACAAATAGGCATACTTTTCAAGAGGATGGTGACCATGAAGAGATGGACTTTATTGATGCATTCCTTAAGGTGGGCAGATGTAAATGGGAATTGAGTTTTTCTCTATTTACAGGTGATCCAATCTATGACAAACATTGAGAGATATCAGGTTACGGAGTTTTGGCCACATGATCAACCAATTCATTCCATAGAGCAGCCATATCAAGTGATTCAGGAACAAACATATGTACAGGTGCAAAAAGAGGACTTTTGCATTCAGGTTCCAATAGAAATTCATCAGCAAAGGATATCCTTGACATATGGTGCATAAGTGTACAAAGATCCATATGACAAAGAAGATCTCAATCTAGTGGTAGTGGGCAGGTTGCAACATCTTCAGATCCAAACATGCTCCAAAAGCTTCCAACATCCTTTTCCAAAGCAGCTAATTCTAAGTGGTCATTTTCAATATATTTTTTATCTTTGTGAATTTCCTTATCATTGTTGTGTGCATGTGATTAGGGGCTGCCAAGGAGGACAACAATCACTATGCAAGTTCCAGTTGGAGCCACCATCCAAGGCCTTCCTTGCCTAATAATTTAGCAAACAACAATGATGAATGGGCTTATGTATACAATGACAAATATCATTATATCAACCCCATCGATCAATGGATTGAAGCAGCTTATAGGAACACAGAAAAACATTGGTGCTTCTTCAACTTTCTTCCACATGTTGTAGATTTAATTGCAAAGTTTGTCGAAGCAGTGAATGTACGTTCTCAAATATACTTATCTCAGTTTGACATTTCATTATTTTGCTTAGCAACCATGCACAAAGGTAAAACCCAAGATAATGATGAATTTATTTGTTGGTTGCATTGGTTATATGACTTTACTTAACATGCTCCATTTATCTTAGATTAAATTATGGTATCTGAATTAGCTCCTGATTATGAGCATTAGAGTAGTCACTTACATTGCATTTGCATGTTAATTTATGTTTTTACATCTGCACTTGCATTTTGTCTTAGCGATCTTATTTTCATGAATTGTCATTTTAGTTATTTAAATTTTTTTCTTTAGTTATGTTATTTCATTTTTTATTCTTGTTACATAAGGAATGGATAGGAGCTTCGTCTGATTCCTTTTCTATATTTGGTGTTTTCATGAGTGACTTTTCAGGTGACAAGTAAAAAAATTTGAGGCTCTCACATCCTCCCAAGTGAAGAATGTGTCCCGCAATTGGATCCAGTTGCTACCCCTCTATCAGTGAGGGTACATAGATTTTTCAAGCAGATCATTCACCACCATTGTAAGCACAAGGTCACAAGTCAAAGCCTTGTAGAAAACCATGTGAGGCCATGTGTTAGGCATCCCAGACCTAGTGTATTGTCTTTTGAGTTTGTATTCATTATGATTGATTGCGACATGCCTCATCCCTAGAGAGCTTCATCTTGGCAATCTCATCCCTAACCGGATTGGACGACCTTGGGAGATTTCCACGAGAACACATGGTTCTATGGGAGCCTTGTCTTTGTAGGGGTAATCACCGATGTATGGGCCAGTGCAGCGTGCATCAAGGTGCACCTATGTCATTCCACATGGTTTCATGTCTATGGAGTCAACAGGTGACCTTGGTCTTGGTCCAGTGTTGCTCATTACAACTCTCGCAACAAAGCAGTCTCATTTGTTAACTTTCATGTTTCCCAAGGCAGTTCAAGTTACCCAATGTAAAATGGTCTAGGTGATCAAAGAGTCAACCCAGGCTTAGATTGTAGAGTATGACCAAAGGATTCCATGTCACGTGGAATTTTTTCAATCAGAGCATCTAGTGGCTAGTTACAATCCAGCCAAACTTGGTCATTGGTACATGAAATGTTTCCAAGGGATTTTTAGGCAAAGCATTGGGTAGAATCATGCCCACATTACATCAAAACTAATAAGCTCGACTAGACGAAGAAAATCCAAGTGTTAGAATTTTGAGAACAACAATAATGTTGGAGATTAGGCATAGGGGCAGTATAACATGGCAGTCAAAGTGATGATGTGGCAATGTCCTGACAGGTATGAAGAAACTAAGACAGAGCCAGTACAGATCAAGACATGCTGAGCAAAACCCGAGTTTCGATTTTTCCAAGATGGCGTTGGAGATATACCATCATGGGCCCAAGTCGAATTGCTAAGGGAATATTCAATGCCAAGTCAAGGTTAAAAAATAGTCATTGGGTCAAATCTAGCCATTGGAAAAAAGTCTACTAATCATTGTAACCAAATTGGACCAAGACGTTGGAAGATGGACCTATCTACTAACTGTTATAACTAATTTTTCTAAGGGGGCAAAGTTGTCTTCTTTTGGTCGATTCACACTCTTGTATATGGACAAATTGGCTCACTCATGGACCAAAAACACTAGACGTTGGGGGTAATCTTGGTACTACTTCACATTTTAACCATCGAAGACCAATTTTCAATGGAAATCATGAATTATTTTCGGCTATGTGGACAAATTCGACCCCTTGGGAAAATTCATGTTATTTTGTAAAATTTTAAGAAAATAAAAAATTGCAAAGTCTCGGATTATGGAAGACTAGCAATATTTTAATGAGGAGAAGTCAACTAGTTGTTTGAATGTTTTCTATAAAAGCTTAGACTCTCCTCCATTGTAATTGTTGTTGATCATTTGAGACAAGTGTTATCACAAATAAAGAGCTCATTTTTGCAAACTCTCATAATTATTTACAATTGTGGGATGGTTTTCGTCTTTGTTATTTTTCTTGTTGTGGTTATGGTTATTGGGCATAATTTATAAAGACTTCTAAATTTATTTATACATATAAGTAAATCTATCTAAAGATTAATAATATTTGCCAACAAGCAGCTAATATGCTACATGGAGACAAGCGACTAGGATTTCTCTACTTGCTGATCTTGCTTGTAGGTGGATCGATCCAAGGGATTTGAACTGCTTCGAAGGAAGGCTTCATTATTCCAAGGATTTTGTACTACACCCAACACAAAGAATAGAGGTCATAGACACCAAAGATAGGCCACTCCTAAGGAGGGCCAAAATTTTTGCAAGGTAAATTAACCACAACGAGAGCGATTTCCTCTAGGATCAAACCCACTTCCTTGACACATGCTAGGCCTAGCGACTTAGATGGGTTTTAAGTTTTAACTTCACATTCCAGCAAGAAGTAAGTTATCAATGCACCGGTATTCCAACAACCAAAAAATCTCTAAAAATATTGAAATTAAAGTACGATTTTCCTTGCTAATTATTATTGTTAGATCATTTTCAGCAAGTTATTTAGTAGGAAGAAGTGTCAAATTTATAGGATCTAAGCTCCCACTTAAATACAAGTTTCATTTCCCATATTTTTACACTTGTATCTAGTCAATTGGATGTAGATCTTACAAGCAGAGAGGGTTTTTCCTTGCTGGACTTGCATTCTACAACCATCCAAAGTAAATTCACAAGGCTTACAGGTAAGCATCTTAAGCTAGGACTTACTGTTTTTAGCTCTATAATCATTTATGGTCATTATCTTTGTGAAAGAGTTGAATCTCCTCTATTTTCCAGCTGTAAAAATTGAATATATAAATTCTGGAAAATTTATGTGTAAATAAATATAACTAGAAATTTGAAAGCGCAATTTCTAGCTAACTAGAAATTGCATTTTCAAGGAAATATTTGATAGAGGGGAGGCTCTATCACGTGCTGAAGTGTTGGGGGATATTTAGGGAAGCCTCCCTTCGCTATTTAGAAGGTGTTGGGCCTAAATAGCGAGGGCTCAGGCCGAGATGACAATGGGTCTCTACCCTGTCTGTGCCAATCTAGCAAGAGTACCAGGACCTTAGCAACCCTGCTAAAAAGATCGGTAACATGTGTTAAAATTGGCAACTAAGGCCAAACTCCACATGGGTCATCTTATTTATGGCAGCTGGTATTTTTCTTGGATTCCTCTCTCCTAGAGGTGTAGGACTGATCTAGAGATCATCTGATTCTGACATGTACAAATGAAGTTATGAGTTTATTTTGATTATGGACAAATTGTCAAGGTCGACCAGCAAACTTAAGTAGGCTCAAAAGCCCAACAAACACATCTATTCATCCTCAGCGTTTGCCTATAAATACATGATGCCTCATCCTCATTTGGACATCATTCATCTTCACACATCTCTCTCTCCTCATCTGATTGGGTACGGATTTCTGGGCAGCTTCTCTCTCCACACGTGCAAAGGAAAGGACAGTCATTTTTTGTTTTGGGCGTTGACCAGCGTTGACCAAATTTCAGGACATGTTTTGACCAACGTTGACCTGTTTGACTGCGTTTTTGTGAGGGTTATTTCTGTTTGGGCAGGCTGCATATCTGGGCACAGAAATCGAGGCAATCTGTTGACTTTGATCACGGTTGACTGCGGCTAGGGCTGACTGCAGGTTGATTGTTTGACCAGATTTTGACTGGGCTGATTTCGGACTGTTTTGAGGGCTGATTCATCTTGTTTGGAGGCAGAAGTTGACTGAAGTTGACCAAATTGTTGAGGGTCAAATCTGCCTTGTTGACCAAGGTTGACTTCTTTGGTTAGGGCTCTTTTACTGCTGTTATATATCATCAGATTTGTAAATTGTACTATCTCTCTCTGCTGAACTAGTGAAGACTATAAGAAGAATTGACCTAGGGTTTCCCCACATTAAGGTTTGTCCCTCGCTGGTGCCACATCTTGTGTCCTCTTGCCTTGGCTTGTCTTCTACTGTTTATGTTTAATTTACTATCATGTTGATGTGATTGCTAAACTGAATATTAATATTGGGCTAATAAAGAAATTGAAGTAAAATTGCTCTTAAGCATAGAACATGCCATTGTTGCCTAAAATTATTAACAGGCCTCATTGATCCAACTATAGTATCCAATAAAAAAGTAGCAACCACTAGAATACGAATGATGTCTCCAATAAGGTGGAGTCTATAACAAGAAAATCTTCAAAGTATAATAAGAGAAGAGTTGTCTTGGATGTATGTTCTTGTACTAAGTTTATTTGGTATTTGCTTCATTATCTTTGTTGAGTTAAACCCTTCCTCCAAGTATTTGAGGAACAGAGATAGGTTTTCTTTTCCCTTATTAATTCAAAAAATTGAGAACCTAAATTGCAAACCCACGATAAGTTAGTATATTTGCCCTACTTTTTGTTTGGATTTGGAATCACTCCAAAAGAAACCCTAGAAAAAATTGTATCCTAGATTCCATTTGCCCTAGATTGAGAAGGCACTAGTCTTTCTCATTTGTGGAATTCCTTTTAAAACCCTAAACTCATTTTTCTTATTTTATGGTAAATTAGGGTTAAATTACAACAAAATCTTGTGTTTTTAGTATTTAATGACTTGGTGGTGTATGCCCTAGGGTTAGGTTTTGTTTAAACTTTAAATGTACATTCAAGAGGCTAATTAAATGTTTTTCATGTATTTTTCATCCATTTTCTATGGTTGACGCCATACTTTATTTGTTTTATATGTTTTATAAACTATCAAAATTTGTTGTAATTTTTCCATTAGTTTACTCTTAAATTTAGCCTTCTTTCATATAATTTTTTACACATTTTTAACGACTACATTTGCTACTATTATAAACTATTGTTTTTCTACAATTCACTCGCCTAAAACCATAGTTTATAGTAGCTCTGATTTTTTCTTGATTCAATGTATTCACGTAATCCTTCTGAGACTCCTTAGGTGTTGGAGAATCTAGTATGGCAGTTATTTGAATAATTCTCTTATCCTTAATAACTACTTGTGAACTTATATCAACTTATTCTTATTCTTTATTAGATTCTTTTCACAAACAATTATCAAGATCATGAAAGATAATGGACACAAAATATAGGCTCCAACCTAGGGCAAAACCCCTTCAAAGGGGAAAACCTAGAAAAAAATCTCCTCTTCTTATAGAATCAAATCAAATGAGAGATCCAAAACCCAAATGCCAAGACCAAGTTCACTCACAAGCCCCAAGTCAGCCCTCCTTCCAAGCTTTTCCAACTAGCCAAGGTCTCGTCAAGTCAACAATAGTCAAATCCTTCCAAAGTTGGACAAACCTCAGACTTCGGCCCCTGCAACAGAAGTTTTGGCCTCCCTGCAACAAAATTTCAGTCCTGCAACTCTGGCCCCCTGCAATTCTGAAATTTTCGCACATGTGGGAGTTTACAAGCAAATTTTTCTTCTCCTTATACCTTGCTTTCTCTTTCCTTGTCCTTTTCATTGAGTTTCCTTCTTTCTCAAGAGATTGAACTTGCTTGATTGTGTATCCAAATGATGTCAAACGACTCTTACATATACACATCTGTGGAGGTTGAATCACCCCAAATAGGGTCGACTTGAAGAGGCAGGGCCAACTTGGACTTGTACAAAAATGACATTTTGAATCAAAATATTTTTTTCTTTACACTTTATTATCAAATCCAAATGGGACTTGGCTCCAAGACTTATGACAAATATTCTTTTGACTTGACAAACCCTAGAAACATGAAGAACGTGCTTGACCTAGAAGACAAATCAATGAGCATGAAACCCATGCTCAAAATAATAATTTTTTTCTTTCTTTTTACAAAAATATATAATGTCATAAGTACAAAGGTTATTATGAAGACCAAATCTAGTTATGTTTTCCAACATTAGGCTAGGGATTATACTAACCCTAGCCTTTAGATTGACCCATAGACCCCTTGAACCTGAGTCTTGAACCTATTCCTTCATCCATTGTAAGCCATAGTTTGCCATACACTTATTCAGTGGATTTTTGTTATAGAATCCATAGGGGGATTTAGCTTAAAAACCTTGGGTTACTTAATCCCTAGGCCCTACCAAGGAATCCTCCCTTGTGCTGGATTGTGTCACTCACTAAAGAGAGGGAAGTAGTTGCTAAGGTGATAGCGCTAACATTCCCATGCGTTGGACATTCCCTAGATCACTTAGTGAGACTTTGGATTAGGTGCCAGATTTTGTTGTAATAGTAGCCTTAGGCAAAAGAATCACACTAATGATCAAAGATGATTACACAAAAGAATCGTAAATCTTGCATTTATACACAACTTATGAGGTTGATTTTGCCTTCCCCCGTGATAGAGTAATGGATCCACATAAAATGCCTAGGCCGACCTTAGCCACTTATAATAATATAAATTAAAGGTGACTAGGACAACTATTAAAACATAACCTAATAGTACAATAATGAGGGCGCTTAGCCATAATGTAAAGCAACCACAGGTAAAAAGTTCCATCACTTTCAGGAAAGAGATTAGAAGGCTTGAATGTTGAAAAAGATTAACTAATGGCACTGATAATTTCTTCACAAGCCTTCATTGTTTTATAACAGAGGATAAAACCCTAAATAGACATCTTTAACAATAACTCAATCCTGAAATAGATGCCATTCAAGGTCATCTTCAAAACCACAAAAGTAGAATAAATATATCTCCAACAAAAGCACAAAGCTCCTCCAACATGAAGCACCAAGTGTAGATGGATAAGGAATGGCTCCAAGATCATCCCAAGAATACTTCAATTAGGCACCTACATCTATCAATAATAATCTCCAGAAAAATTGAGATAAAACCAACTAGAAGTTGAGAATGAAACCCTCCAAACTGAGCACATAAGCCTGCCCAAAATATCATATGAAAAGGCTCCAAGAAAATGTTATAGAAAGATCAATAATAGTATGATGGATAGTGCATTTGCTTGCTCGAAACAACAAGTCTTCAAGGACAAAGAAGACTCCAAAATACACGCTTAAAAACCCGCCCCATCTTTCACTAAAACAAGAGTAAAGATATACAGGGAGAGCACCTGTGATGGGCCAAAATAACCATTATGCGAGCTGATAATAGCTCTCAAAGTTGCACCTAGATTAGGCTCAAATGAAGCACCATGCTCTTACACAAAATAAGTTACCTCTAAAATAAACACAGGATAACCTCTAGAAAAGCAAGATAGAAATTAGCTAATATGGTTGCCCAAGTATGATCCTGACTTAGTACACTGAAGCTCTGAAATTGGTTACCTGCTCTCTAAGGCAGCACCCATACTAGTGTCAAATGAGGCACCCTTCTCCTATTATAAAAGCTCAATCAAAGGGATGACTTCAATTACAAAAACAATCCTAAAGATAGCACCTATTATGAATGGAATATATATATAACGATCATAATAATGATTAATTGGTGATTAGTATAGAAGAGGCATGTCCCTAAGGACATGACCATTCATGAAAGGGCACCTGCCTAGGTATATACGCGGGCCCTCATTTGTAACAATCTCATTATCATATTCCCATTCATATATATATCCTGAATGGACATCTTCATATTCCAAGTGTTCTGGAGTATTTAACTCGTGTGTATGAACTTTGTCTGTAACATTAGTATCAGAGCCACCTTCTCTGATCCTGGCCTTTGGCTATCAAACTCTCCATCAACTTTGTTGCCATTGTGATCAAAGCATTTCACTACATAGTTTTTGGAGATTCACCATTCTACCGTCAGGCCATTGGCCTTTTTATTTTGTAAGCTTGGCAGTTCTACATCATCATGTCCAATATATCACCCCGATCAGGGCAGGGAATTGAACCGACAACTTCACATTAAGAAGTGACTTAACAGAGCACTCGATCACCATCTATCCAAGACCCCGTGGACAACCATTAGTCATTTTAAAAAAGGATTAAAACAAAAAGTCAAAATATATAATAAAAAAAGTCACTATTAAAAAAAAGAGTATATATATGTATAAAAGAGGAAAAAAAGTGTGACAAAAAATGTCAAAACATATATAAGAAAATAAAAAATAAATAAAAAATGTTGTGTGGCCCTCTGCCACCGTCGCCACCTAAAACAGCACGCATTTGCCACAGTCATCTCGCCTGACAACTATCACCATAGGAAATCGTCACCATCATTATAGTTGTCATCGAGCAACTCCACCCTCGTCGCCTCCTCTGACGGGCAACCACCACCACTGCTCGATTTCTCCACAAGTCGTAAAGCACTTCCACAAGCCCACACTGTTGCAACCCTGTTTTGCAGTTGTTGTTGTCAGACTAAATTTGCCTCGGTTTTCTATCGTATTGTACCACCAACGTCCACCAGTGTCATCCATATGTGCACTTTGGATCAACCAGTTTAGCATGTCATACTGTGTGTATTTCGGGTTGTCTGTTTACATCAATTGGTTTGTACCGATACATATAGTCACACCCGTTGAAAAGAAATTAGAGGCTTATTATTAAAGGGGAAGTTTAACAAATGAGATATATATATATATATATAGAAAGTATTATCCAGGAATTATACAAGTGAAACAGTATTTAAGGCTCTTTTAAAGGAGAGTCATCTTAGCGAATTATTAAGATTTTTTATTAAAAAAAGAAAAAGGAAGTGAGGGTTATTATTAAAAGGTAAAGTTGTTAATATTTAAAAGGGACTTATTATATTTTGAAGAAGTGGGTCTCATACTTATTAAAAAGAATATATAAGCTTCATAATTAATTTATCATTTGATATAATTATCAACGAATGCAAAATGGAGACTAGCAATGGAAGATTTCCTAAAACCTATAGTAAGAGTGTTAGTGTGTTATTTAAAATCAAAGGATCACTTGCAAGAAATGATATTATAATCTCTATTGATCTTACTCAAGATAATGATTATGTTACTACTGAATGTGCTAACCAATTAGTGATTCTTGAATCGAATATAATTGAAACGATGGATTCAATGAATAAAAAACAATATGACATAAGTGTAGAGTTTCCTTGAAATTTTGTAACTGTTGTAGTGAACAAATCTGAAACTAGTTTGTAACACCAAGACACAAAATTTCTATACCGATTTGTAGTGGAATAGAACAGAAATAAACATAGTCACACGATAGAAAAATAACACAATATTTTCTAGGGAACCCAACTGGGAAAACCCTCTGCTAGCTATAGAAATTTTATTGACATAGTTTGAGCAAATAGAATTATTACAAGGCAATTTGTTTCTCTAGAGAACAAGTTTGTTCTCCCTATTAGTACTTAGCTCAAAACCCTGCTTGCAAGAACCCTGTCCTAAGCTCTTAACTCCTTAAATTGGCCTTGGAAATTTCCTGCTATTTCCTAGCGCATACCAGCAAGAATTTCCTCAGCCAAACACTGCATGTAGGCCTCTCCTTCATGATCTTCCTAGATTTGCTAGCTCATACACACAAACTCATGCTCTCTATTATCTTGTCTCACAACCGTGTGCTTTTTGATTTGGGGTAGTATCGGATGTGCTCTAGCCACGAAAATTGGTGGAGAGGCTAAGGCACATGAGATCTCCAATACCTAGAAAGGGTTTGGGTATATTCTAACCAGTTTGGGAAATATTAAAATAATTAATGTTTTTAATGGAGTTCCTAAGTCTAGACTTAGGGAAAATAAAATATTAATGTGTATTAATATAAAATTGTGTTAGAATGCTCCAAAAGTCATGGATCAAGCCAGATCTAATCTTAGCTGTTGATTAGGGACTTAATCTCGGCCATTGATTTGTCAACGAGAAAAGTATAGGAGGAGGCTTGAGGGTCATTTAGAGAACACACAGAGGGAGACCAGTCAGTTCAATTTCTGGAGCGAGCTTAACTGAGAAATTGAACCAATGGTTTGGAGAGCAGTCAAGAGGCAACAAGTACGAAACAGAGAGACGGGAGATCAGCACAGAGGCAAAAAAGGCAGACACAGGGCCAGAGGGAACCATGCAGAGGCAACAGAGATTGCGTAGAGGCAGCAGAGACTGCACAGAGCCAGCAGGAGCCTGCATCATCCACGTAGAGGCTGCAAGAGTGACGCAAAAGGCCAGAGAGGTTGTGCAGAGTCTCAACAGGCTGACGCAGAGGGTTTTAGGTCACGCAGAGGTCAGTAGGGCCAACTCTAGGTTCAGAATAAGTGCTGGAAAATTTGTCTATTTGTGGGTAAGCCAATTTGGCACCCTGTGGTACTAGAAAATTGCTGAATAATAAAATCCTCCCTTGCTGCACCGATTTTCCCACATTGGGATTTTTCGGGGACATTAGTCCAAAGTAACTGTGTCGATGTGTTGATTCTTGTGCATATGTTTGTTTCTGTATTACGATGTGATATCTGCAGCAATATTTATTATAATGTTTATTGAAGTAATTTCATGAATAACTTATGGTGAAATAAGTAGGAAAAGTAAATCAGTTGTTGCAGTGATAGAATTTTCACATTGCCCACACAAATCAATTAATCCAATTTTGTGCCTTCGTCCTCCTTATAAGCAATTTGCATTACCTAAATCTGGCAAGTTTATTTTTGGAACTCCGACTTGTGATTGCTAAGTTAACCGAGTCTCACTGACTCATGTAACTCGTCCTGCCTCAAATAGAAATTGAAGCTCACTTGCTTGTCCTTTTCCAAAGATAAATCGCACTAGGAGACAAACGAATTGAGCTTCCAACTCCTGCGCTAAGTAAAATTGCTACATGACTCCCCCTAATTTATAGGAACTCATCCTAACTTATAGGAACTTGTGCATGCTAGAGAAAGACTGCATGTGGTCTCTTTGACCGAGGCACAAGTCAAAGAAGACTTCACTTGCTACTATTTTCAATACCTAAAGTAAATTAGAAAATTACATGCACGACAAGGGAAAATCAAATCACAAGAACTCTTTATCGACATATGAATCACAAGAGCAGACATCTCAATCAGTCTACATATCTTTACCACTCATAATAGAAACAACAAAATCATGTTCCGGAGAATATTGATGCATACACAATCCAATCTTACAATAACAATTTATCCCAGCTATCAAATAATTGCAAGGTTCCACAGAAGATTGATTTAGTATGGTCAGATCCATTAGTGCAACAATTTTGTTTATCAATTAAAGGATCGTATCATCTTGTATCATCGAAGATGACAAATCAAAGAATTCTGAAAGATGTGAATAAATTACAATACAAAGAAACAGATGACACACCTTGTAAACAATAAGCTTTGAGGACTAAGCTTTCTAAACAGGAAGGCAATGTTATGAATGTAATATATATATATATATATATATAATAATTAGTGATTAGTATATAGAAGATGCTTGTCTCTAAGGACATGAACATTCATGAAGGGGCACCTGCCTAGGTATATAAGCAGGTCCTCATTTGTAACAATCTCATCATCATATTCTCTTTCATATTATAACAATCTCATCATCATATTCTCTTTCATATTATATATATATATATATATCCTCAATGGACATCTTCATACTCCAAGTGTTCTGGAATATTGAACTCATGTGTGTACGAACTTTGTTCATAACAGCACCCATATCATGCAAACAAGAAGGAGAAACAAGAAGCTCCAGATCTGGTTCAATTCAGTTCCTTCATGTGAAAGAAAAAAGAAAGAAAAAAACGGTGCTCCTTCATGGGCTGGTATAACTCCTGAAACAACAGCATGCAAAATCCATGAAGAAGGTGCCCAAAAGTGATGCTCCAAACACATGGAACCTGCTGATTAACGCCCTTGATTAATCATGTAAACAGGGCTTCATTATGCACAAAACCAGGTTTCTTGGTCCCCGAGTAATGTCCAGAATGGTCTTCATCGATATCAGAACTTCCTTAAAAATTAAGCAACCTGAAACTAGGGCTGTTGTCTTCAGAATAAGATGCTGAAAGGTGCAAAAACAAGTCTGCAACAGCAAACCTAGAATCCTAGGGAACGATGCACTAGCAATATTCATGGGCATCCACTTTTCCCCACAAGTCTAAAACAAACGATTTAAACCTTTGATTATATTGACTTGTTCAGGAGTTAACAGAGCGGACCAATGCTCAGGCATTGACACATTTTTGATTAAAATTAAATTTATGACAGGGTTGAATTACCTTCATTTTGGCAATCCTTAAAGCTCTGGGATTCGGGCCCTTCTTTCTGAGTACTGTTAAAACCACAGTTGCACAGGAACCACTCCCAGCACTGTTCCCCCATTCTGACATTTGTAAGAGCTTAGGAAAGGGAACAAAATGTCCCCATTTGGCTGGGAATGGCTCCAGGAACTTGGGAGTTTGTTTAGCACTTCATAGAAATGAGAGCTTGGGAATAAGTTTCTGATATAGAAAGTTTTAAATTAAAATTTTATTTCTGGTATTAATAAATATTAAATTTCAGTATTATTAAATTAAAATGCAAATACAGGGGGTTATGGTTGCCATGTTATGAAGTATTATGTAAAACATAACATTCAAGGTTCAAATCCCTCGTGGGTCAAACCAACCAAAAAAAATAAAATGCAAATATTTTTATTCAATTATTACAAAGACCTACTTTATTAAAAAAAAATCATTATATTTATTCAAAATATCTCTATAAAACAAAAACCAAATTACAGGTATCTTTTCTGAACTATAATTTAAATTAAAAAACTTATTAATACTCACTTTATAGTTGTGGATATGAATAACTTTTAATGCATGTCTGTTTGCCTTTGAACACGGAAGTCTAATAAATCAACGTTCCAGTCTGTTGTTGCTATCAATCAACCATATCATAGATTTTTTTGTTGTTATATTTTAGCATTTTTCCAATCAAAGCCAGAACAATGGTTGAAATTTAGAAAGATGTTTCAGTTTGACATTTATATATGTAAAGTTTAATTTTACGAAGACATTAAAATTTTAGATATGTATTTTGTTTCTCATTTTCTAGATGAATATTTATGAATATAATTATTAGAACAAATTAAATTAGTAATCTCAATAATATAGTTGTTCAAAAAATATAAGGTTTTAATTTTGGAGATTTTAATACAGTTTGAAATCAGTACTTATTAACATTGAAAATGGAATTTAATATATTAACAAAGTAAATTATAATATACTATATTATAGATACCAGTGAAGCACAACCTGTTTTAAACCCGCGGGTAAGGGCAGCTCTATGCCTGGGCCGGGTGACCCGCATAGAACCCGTAGTCTAGAACCAGACCGATGTGGGTAGCCCATGAAACCTGTATTGAACCTGTATAAGACCCTCCAGGCATGAAAACCCACAAACTGTCCAAAAATTCGAAAGAAAAAAAAATTTCGTTTTTGGAAATGAGGTGGAAGAAAAGGGAAATTGGAGGGAAAAGAAGCTTTTGTAAGCACCTCTCTCCTTTTCATTTCTCATTCACTTGTCATATGAGTGTTTGGCTAATTTGTGTGAGTGTTGAGAGTGAAGCTAAAGGAGCATGAAGGCACTGTTGGAGGAGGCTAAAGGAGGCTTCGTTGGATCAGACCAAGCTTCAGGTAGGCTTCATGAACCTAGTTAGAATGTTTTCCATGTATTCATTTTTGTTTTTTTTGTTTTTATTTTTTTGTTTTTATTTTTTGTTTTTTATTTTTTTTATGTTTGCAATTTTTTTTTTGGGGGCTGCCTGTGGCTGAGTTTCTTAACTACATAGTGGCCCTGTGTGGCTGAGAAACTCAACCACACAACCAAAAAAATTTGCAAATTAAAAACCAGATTTTGTCACCATGCCATCAAAGGGCTTCAAACAGTCTCGTGATCCGGCATGGGCACATGGTCAACGAACCATTCCTAGTAATGACCACAATATCAAATGCAATTATTGCAATGCCACAATGCATGCAGGCATAAACAGGCTGAAATACCACCTAACCAGAATTCCTGGGAATGGTGTGATATGTTGTCAAAGTTGCCCTAATGAAGTCACTACTGAAATGGTAGTTGCTTTGGAATCCATTAAAGAAACAAGTTCTAAGAGGGCAAGAAGAAAGGATGACATTGTTGGGATAGGTAGATCTTCATCTCAGAGTGAAACACAGTTTCAAAGTCCAGGAATTTGTAACTCCTCTTCAAGTGTTGTGGCAAACAGGAGTATAACCTCTTCTTTCTTCAGTCCTCGTACAACTCCAAGTCTCAAACAACCTTGGACAGTTTCAATAATAAGAAGAGGAAGGAGGTAGATATGGCAATGAGGAGGTTTTGGTACCATAACAGTCTTTCATTCAACTATGCAAAGTCTTATTTTTATCAACCCATGGTGGATGCCATTGCATGTGTTGGCCCTGGATACAAAGCCACATCTTATAATGCACTTAGGGGGATAGAGCTAGATGAGGAGCTTGAGTGTGTCAAGGAACAATTGGAGAGCGTTAAAAGCTCATGGAAATTTACAGGTTGTACACTTATGTCTGATGGGTGGACAGATAAGAGGGGTAGAACAATAATAAATTTTGTTGTAGCTTGCCCTAAAGGAACCATGTTCCTAAAATCCATTGATGCATCTACAAATGTAAAAGATGCACATTTGATTTTTTCATTGTTGGCTGATGTGGTGGAGGAAATTGGGGTTGCAAATGTTGTCCAAGTACTCACGGGCAATGCAGCAAATTATGTGGCAGCTAGAAGGTTGCTTTGTGCCAAATATCCCACCAATTTTTGGACTCCACGCGCTACCCATTGCATAGACTTGGTTCTAGAGGACATTGGGGAGTTGTAGTGGGTGCAAGATGTTATGCAAGAATGCAAGCATATTACCAAGTATATTTATAATCATGCTTGGGTGTTGAACCTTATGAGGGAATACACATAGGGTGAGCTTAGTCGCCCAGCGATCACACAGTTTGCTACAAACTTTCTTTCCCTCCAAAGCCTTTTGTATGAGTACCAAGCTTTGAGAAGAACGTTTTGTAGCCAGCAATGGGTATTCTGGAAAGATAGCACAAAACCAGAAGCAATGTCTATGAAAACATTTGTCTTTGTTGATAGTTTGTGGGACAAAGTGACTAAGATTGTCAGCTTCACTGAGCCCCTTGTGAAAGTCTTGAGATTGATGGATGGAGAGAAACCTGCAATGGGATATATTTATGAGGGCATGGGCAGGGCCAAAGAGACCATCAAGACTTTCTACAAGGGAAATGAATCTAAACATCTCCCTATATGGCAAATTATTGATTCCAGGTGGGACAGGCAACTACATTCACCATTGCATGCAACAGGAGCATATCTCAATCCAAGCTTATTCTATAATGAGGGGTCTAGCATTCAAAGAGATCTCGAGGTGATGAGAGGTGCCATGATATTCACTGAGAAGATGTTCCCAGATCAAGATATTCAGGACAAAATCAACATACAACGAGATATGTACAAGGAAGCATCTGGCATGTTTGGATTCAGCTCAAGCAAACGTCTCAAGGACAAGAAAATGCCTTGTAAGTGCAAATTCTTAGAACTTAGCTTGTAATTTTGCTAGTTCTCTTTTATATGTTTGGCATTGCAAACTGATAATCTTCGTTGTTATTTTTTTACAACTTTTTGGTGGATAGATTATGGCACTGAGGCACCATAATTACAAGAATTCGCCATCAGAGTTCTGAGTCAACTCTATAGTGCTTCTTCTTGAGAGTGCAATTGGTCAATGTTTAAGCACATCCACAACAAAACTAAAAACAGGTTGGAGCAAGAGAGGTTGGAGAAGTTGGTTTTCATCTACTACAACCTTCGAATGCTTACAAAACACGTGCAACCAAAGGATACAGATCCAATTTTATTGGATACTATTGATTTAGAATCTAATTGGGTTTATGGAGGGGGGGGGGGGGGGGGGGGGGGTGGGGCTGCCTGATTTGAGTTGGCTTGATGAAGAGACTAAGGATCTCTCTAGTTTGCCATCTCAAATGGAGACTCCAAATACACCTACCTCACAGTTCTTTCAGCCTTCCAATGTTATCACTAGCTCCACGAGGGCTTATTTTAGGCATGGTCGTCCATGAGTGATGAGACTCAAGATTGTTATGAGACAATCATTTATCATTTATGACATATCTATTTCAATTTTGAACTTGCTGACATTTTTTATTTTAATTATGGAATCATGAGTCCTTTTCTTATTCAATATCTAAATGTTTTGCTTACAAAAATCGAATATGTTATGTTGTACTTTTATAGATATGAGATGATGTTATGAATTATTGCATATATTGTGGTTTTATAACTTATAGTGATTGGGATTGTCATTAGTTTCTTTTTTTTGCTTAAAATTTACCATATTTTAAGTTTTCTTTGTATTTTGACGAGTCTTATAAGGGTCATTCCCGAGTCTTATACGAGTCGACGAGTCAATGCTATGACGAGTCTTATATGAGTACAAGTCGTGTAACATTGATAGATACCATATAGCAATTCCAAAGTTTCAACAAACAGTAGGAGCAGAGTTGTCTCGAATTGGCCTCCAATTTGTTTGAAATGATTTTTAAAATGTATCATTTTCTAGATACGTTGTAATATAAAGTCTTTTTTTATTTTTTTTAACATATAATATTGTCACTCCCAACTTGACATTTCTGGCAAATTTGAGTGAAACTCATGATGACAACAGTAGTTCAAAAAACATAATTTGTCTAAAATGATTTTTAAAATGTATCATTATCTAGATACGTTGTAATATACACTACTTTCTTTTTTTTTAACATATAATATTGTCACTCCCAACTTCGCATTTCTTGCAAATTTGAGTGAAACTCATGATGACAATAGTAGTTCAAAAAAACATTATAATCTTCTCCGCACCATGGATTTCTGCAACTATCCAGTTATGCAATTGTCCTACAGATGTTGACTACTAAATTCTACAATGGCCGAATTTATTAGGCACTTCTTAATTCCATGCCTAAGACTCTCGATGATCCTGATCCATCTTTTAGGATATTTAATGTTTATGCATCGATTAGTGAGAAAGACCTAGTTTAGCCTTGGTCCAAATTTTAAGAAAAAAATTGTGAGCATCCAGCATTAGAAGTTGGGTGATCAGCATATGCATCATCATTCATATTAATTGAAGATTATGCAAGTTATAATCATGCTCCAACAACTTATGGTTCAACAACAGCATAGCAATAGTAGTTTATAGTGCACTTTGTTGGACAACACAAAATGTGCCCTTACTTGTTCCTCTTAAACAACTTGTTTTCAAGCTAACAACAAAGATAATCCTCATTTTGATGGCTCAATTAATAGAGAAACATTGGATGCCTAAATCTGAAGTCTGGAAGCTTATTTCCAGACTAGAAAGAATATTCCAAATGAACAAAAGATTATTGTTGTCAAAGTACATGCAAAAGATCAAGCTCTTACATGGTGGCAATCCCACATCCAAGTACTAGCAACCTCAAATCAATCAAATATCAAACAATTGGTTGATTTCAAAACCACTATCAAGAGGAGATTATAAATTATTGGTTACGTAGAGGACATGTTGTCACACCAATTGCAACTTCGGCAATCCACTACATAAACAGTCCAATGATATATTGACAACTTCTATAGAACATCGAATTTGTGTTGCGCAAATTTCATGCACACCCTTCCTAGGATATGAAAATTCTATGTGTATCAATCCTGAAATCATATGAAAGGACCCCTTATGTAGGCGTTGGCACAATTTTCTCATCCTAATCACCCATCATTGCTCTAATTTTGGTCAACTAAGATATGCATAAGGTCTCAATAATCCTTCTCAGTGAATTATTAATTTTTCCTTGTCAGTTAATTATTAAATTTAGTGACAATTTGTCTCAATATAGCTTAATTAATCATTATAGAATCTTTGATCATCTTCTTATATCAAGTACACCACTTTTGAGGACCTAAATACTCTCAAACCTAGCTTAGGATTCTCTTTTCCTCAAGCCAAGCCTAAAACTTGATCATTATGGAAAAATACTTCCTTGTGCACCTTATCTAACCATTTTCATTCATTGGACCCATCATATTATCATTTGTTGACAAAATATTCCACCAATTTCCTTGCTCATAGTTTTTGGGTCGACCTCATGGTACCACTCCTCTCTTTCTTCCAATTAGCAACTCCCACAATATCATCTATGTCTACTATGGTTTGACCCATTAAAAAATGATTTGGAAAAACATAACAATATTTTTTTCTTCTATGGATGTCATTTACTCTTATAAACTAATCGAATGGTGTTATAGAAGCTTACTTTTGTGTAAAAATCGTAGTGGCAATATAGTAGTAAAGAAACCTATTTTTGTGTAAGAGGAATGGTATGACCATAGCTAATTGATCATCAATCCTTTTTCGCTATAAAAATTATATGCCTTTTTCTCTGCCAAGTTGACCTACTATGGCAAGAGACATTGAAGGGTTGCAAGGATAGCATTTGAAATAAGCGAAAGATCTTCTGAACGAGCACATTGCATCACTATTTAATTAGTAAATCAATGAATTCTTACCATACCATTGGACAACAAGGCTCATTCTACCCATCTTCGACAAGGTGAAAGGAACAACCCAATTAATTACAAAAAAATCATGATTAGTCCAATATTAGCTTAAGCTATTTGGGGCATTGGCAAAAACCAAAATCAACAATTGGGGAAAGGAGGGAAAGGGAGCTAAGGGTCAAGCAGGCTTCCAAAAAGCATTCCATTATAAACCAACACCTCATTTTGAGGGACATGATAGCGAAATCATGGGATGGGATAACAAAGATGAAGAGCTATGGTTTTGCTTTGTGTATTTCACAAAATAATTCAATCTAATGTTGAGAGAAAAATTGCCGGAGAGCTTAATAAAAATGGGTGTCCCAAACAAGTGGAGGGCAAGCATTCACCGTTTGTATAAGAAGTGAAGGAAAAAATCAAAACTAAGGATGGGTTGTCAAAGTGCTTCAATAGCGACAAAGGAGTGAAGCAAGATTGCCCACTCACCTGCAATTTGTTTGGATTGACATCAACAAACCCAAGGAGTGGATTAGTCAAAGAGGAGAAGGAGTGTGAACTTAGCATGAATCATCATAAAATATTACTCTATGCAAATGATGCCATTCAAGCAGCCTAGGAACTCCATACTCAACAAAATTATCTACACGCTTTAGAAAGCTTTTGCAAAGAGGTAGGGATGACAATAAATTTAAAATTGACCAAAATAGTGTTTTTCTCACTTAAGAGAAACCCAAAGAAAATCTAAAGTGAGCTCTGTTAAATTTCCATGAAACTCTGCAACTACTTAGATAAATAACTAAAAAGAAGGCAACTAAATACTGAAACCAAATTTACTTTCACCAAGATATAGAGTTTTTTAACAACTTATAAGCAACGGAATCAACACAAGAGATAAAAACACAACGCACTTGTTTACTTAGAAAACCCAACAGGGAAAACTTGTTTCCTTAGTTATGATATTTTATTGATTGTTCTTGAGCAATTCGATATATTACAAGGCAAACCATATATCTGAGAAAGTGTTCTGCTTCTTGCTACTAATCTTAGCTGATAAAATCGATCTTGGCCTACCTTGATCATCGGTTGATCTCGGCCCTCTAGCACACAGTTGTTCCTCTGTTACTTCCTTGACTTGCCTCGCCTCTTCCTTGATCCTGCTCCTCCTTCCTTACGCACTAGAAGTTAGATGATCCAAAAATACAATTTTATCATAGGTTATAAAATTAGAATAAAATAATTATTAATTTAAGATATTAAATCTAGGTTGCACGAAACGAGGAAACGGGTACGAGTTTCCGAAAAGGGAAGGATACGAAACGCGACCTCCCCAAATTTTGGAAACGGGGAAACGCAAATAATATATAAAATATATATATATAATATTTAAATATATATATATATATGTTTGTGTGTGTGCAATCATAAAGCATAAACGATACATTATAATTTATTACATTTAAACATTAAGATTAAATTTACATCACATTTACTCATAATGATCACATAATAAAAATAAAAATATTGGAATATCCAAAAGCAACCTTTATTATATATCCAAATCTCAAAATCAACCTTTATTTATATTAATATATGAGGCTGCAAGTATAATAAAGACTATAAGGTTGCAAGAGAGAGATCCAAACCAAGATTTTCTACATCCACATCCCATTCTTTAGAAGGACCACTGTTGTATTGGGAGTCTCCTCCTACATAGTCGAACGACCTTAGTGCTATTAATTATATACAAGTTTCATACCCTAGTACTCTACATGCTCTTGATTATTGAGAGTTTCCCCTGCATAGAGGGCTTGGTTCTCTTGATTAAATACAAGTTCCATACCCTAGTACATGATAAAATCCAATGGAAACATTGCAACCCCCCCAATCCTGAAATCCTGAAAAACAGATAAGTCTGCTGGATTTTGAGTGAGATCTAAAATTCTACTTTCTCCATATGAAATCCAATGAGGGCGAGACCACTCTCAACATCCTGACTCCTGAGTCATTTCATGGTAATGTTAAAAATTTAAGTAAAAGGATGAAAATGAAAAATAAAAGAGAATATCACTTTACTTTAAAAATTTAACATTACCATGAACTGCATATGCCTCAAACTTCCTAATGAACTGCATATCAACACTAGGGCAAAAATTCACTTTTATAACTTTAGACACGCATCTAGAAGCAACTAGAAGTCACTAGCATACCCTAAAAATAAATTAAAAAACAAATTTAAAGAGAAACCAAAAAACACACACACACACACACACACAAGTAAATGTTGAAACGTGGGTCGTACGATCGGGAAACGCGTTTCCGGCCGTACTGGCCATGTTTCAGTGTCGTGAAACGTGGCAGTACGGCCGGAAAACACGTTTCACAGCCGTACCAAACGCATTTCACTGTTTCGTACCAATTTCCGTACGGAAACGTACCTCTGCCCCACGTTTCCTGCAACATAGTATTAAATTAATAATTATTATTCTAGAATGTTTAATTATTTAGAATTAGTATATTGTTGTAACTAGATATGACTCTCCAAATGTGTCGTATCTTAGGCTCTATTTTAGGAAATTTGTTAGCTAGTTGGTTTGAATAGCATTTATTGTAAATAAACACTTGTTATTTAATAAGTGATCCATAATTAGAGGTAGTTAGGACATGGCGCTTATAAATAGCTCATTGCAAGAGTGTTTGGATGTTCGGGTGTAAACTCTTGCAAAATCAAATTATGTAATTATTTTTTCTGATTAATAAAATTATGTGTCTAAGGACACTTCTGCCATTATTGTGGTATCAGAGCACCAGTAATGTTGCAGTGGATGTGAGGAGGAGATTCCAGCTCTACAAGTTTTTGGAAAACTCCATTGAATTGTTCAGCGAATAATTGGTATGAAATTGTCCAGTTTTGTGTTCCACAAACAAACAAACAAACAAAAAAATTTATTGATTTTAGATTGTTAATCTGCAAATTGATTCTGTTAATTCTTTGATGCTGGAACATATGCCCATGCTGGAATTTAATGCAAAGTTGGATGGTATTTTTTTTTATTGAGTGTAATATTGAAAGCGTTGAAGAAATGAACGAGATCATTTGCTAGAGGGTATGTACGTTTGATTATTATTGTGTGCAATTTTCTTCAATCGTTCCATGAAATAAAGCAAGCCTCTTTGATCGCGGCCAAGATAGCCTGGGTGATGTCCCTGGCTCCAGTCAAATCAGTGCCATAATCCAGCGGGAGATTGCCATTTTCTCCACTTGCTGTCTCAGCACTTTCCTGAAGCCGACGCCGATTGAGCGTTCTTTCGACGGGACCATTTCATTATCAGTCTTGGGCACGGTAACTAGCGATTGAGTCAATTTCCAGCGAGCAGCTGAAACTCTCTCGGCATCCGCCCAATTGAGATACACGGGGACTGTGACTGCTTCCGAATATGTAAAGTGAATATACACTTGAGGCGGACTAAAGAGCAGCCCCACCCATGCTTGTCGTGGAGCTTGGAGAAAGAACAGCGGTATTACACGAAAGCAAGCAGAAAACCACCATGGTTTTAAGATTGCAAGATTCATCTTGTTTCGACTCTGAACATGACAGGTCCACAGAGATGAACAAAACATCCTTACGATAGATTGTAAAATGCACAGATATGAGAGAGGGCATATGGCCAAAATGTAAATATTTATTTCTCTAAAACTTTACGTTAGTGATGGCTGCAATCTGACCACCATCAAGATACGGTTGACTTGTTTCAAACAAATTTTTACATCATTTAATTGCTATATGTCAAATACTTCTATATTTCAGTTATTAGAAGTTTGCTCTGAGTGGTTACAGTATTGATTGTTATCACTGAGGCTCTAGTCTGTACTCAACGCTATGTGCTTTGTCTCCAATTATTCTAGCGCATGGTTGGAAAATTGGAGATTTTTTTCCTCCTGATGCGAGGGATGGAGTTTTTTTAAAACATCAAAATAACTACCAACAATGAAAGTGCCAAAGTTCAACTAAAAAACGTGGAGACGGGACAAAGTGTGGCCATCAAGGTGCTCAACAAAGAGAGAATATTAAAGGATAAGATGGTGGAGCAGCATTGCCAGCCTGCCAATCAATGAAGCCAGCATGAGCCAGCATGCCAACAAGAAGCCTGTCAGCTTGGATCATAAAGATTTTTTCTGTAATATCATGCATATTGTATTTTGGAGAGATCTGGTGATTTTTAATTTTGGGAATTTATTGTTTGCGGAGTAATAAGGTGATTTGTAAATTTTTGGAGTAATAAGGGGATTTCAATTGTAATTTTTTGAAGGGATAAGTGTAACTCAAAGTAATTTTATTTTTGAAGGGATAAGTGTAACTCAAAGTAATTTTACTTTGAGGGGGGGATAACATTTTTTTACAAGTTTTTGCAAGAGCCTCATTGTAAAAGTCAAATTTTGAAAGTTACCTTGTAATTTTTGAGAAATTGACTAGAGCCAAGTGCAAAGCTCAGTCATTTTTCTCCTGCTTCAACGACTATACGAGGGTCAAGGCCAAGCCCCGATAGATCGTTTTTTTGCGTAGTGTGTTGCCTGTTGTGTTGCCCATCTTGACATTTTTTTGATTCTTGGTGCGAAGCTTCAACGCTACAATGTCTAAGTTGATTAATTTGTTTTTTGATACCGACAAACTTGAAGGCACAAAATCTTATAAAACATAGCACTGTCTCATCGAAAGCACTTTCATTTACAATGAATTATGGCAGAGTATATGTGATGGAGATATTAAGCCGAATAAACCCACAGATGCAGCTGCACTAGCAAAATGGGAAGTTAAGAATGCTAAAGCCTTAGCTCTTATTAAATCTTTTGTGAATGATGAAATGTATGTCCATATAGAAAATGCTACAGGTGCATAGTCTGCTTTGAAAACTTTTAAAGACCTCTTTGATACTCAGCCTGAATCAAAGAAAGTTGATCTACAATTAAAATTGTTAGAACAAAAATTGACTGAAGGAGGTGATGTACTTGAATATATCTCAAGACTTAAGAATATTAGGCAGGAAATCATTAATGTTGGTTTTCTAGCAATTGATGATAGCTTTATGGTCACAATTGTAATTGCTGGACTTCCTTCTTCCTACACGCATTTTTTGGAGACTCTACAATTAACTGGGAAATTAGAGAAACTAAAGTTTGATGAGCTCTGTGAAATGTTGACCCAACATGATAAAACCTTAAGGAAGAAGAAGAAAGTTGGTGAAGATGTTTTTTTCATAGAGGCCAGCACTAGTAAATCATCAGCAGACAGTTCTCGAGGTAGAGGCAGAGGGAATCAGAATCAAGCAGCACATAATGTACAAAGTCGAGGTCAAAGCCAAAGCAGAGGAAACAACTTTAACAGAGGCAACAGTTCAGGAAGGAATAATTTTCAAGGTAGATGAAACAACCAAGGAAGAGGCAATTTTCAAGGACAAGGAAATAATAATCAAGGTAGAGGACAATCTCAACATAGAAGTCAAAGCAGAGGCAGAGGACAATCTTCAGGAAGAGGAAGAGACTTAAGTCAAACTGTGTGTCGAAAATGTAATAAAGTTGGGCATTACGCTGAAGATTTGTCAAACATCTCTTAATAAAATTCCCAAGTTTCAGCAGCACTTAGCGCAATTTTCAAATGATCAAGATGATGATAACTCAGAATATGTTTTTACTTCCTCGCCAGCAACAAAATTTTCTTCTCATCTTAGAAGTGATTATGAAGATGCCTGGATCTTGGATTCCGTGGCAACTTAGCACATGACTTGTCGACGTGATTTTTTTTGGAATTTTCAAGATTGCCAACTTAATTCCTTTTTTCTTACAGACGACACAAAACATACTCCTTATGGAAAAGGAACAGTTAAAGTTTTTCTCCCTGGCATTGGAGAAAAAATGATTTCCAATGTATGGTATGTACCAACTTTTAAGAAAAAATTGCTCTCTTTAGTCACGATTCGACAAGCAAGACATCAGGTGATTATGGAAGATGGTTTAGTCAAGATTAATTCAGTTAAACAAAGTTTGAAAACTGTCATGACAGGTTATGAAGATGGAAAATTGTTATGGAGGAAAGGGACAGTTATTCCAAGGCATTCTGATTTTGCGGGGGCAGTGAGTACATGGATTTCACCTGTAAGACTATGGCATGTAAGATATGGACATTTAAATTTTGAGAGTCTTTCTCAATTGCAGAAACAAGGAATGGTTAAAGGACTCCCCACTTTCAAAAGGGAAAATGCAAAATGTGAAGCTTGCATTTATGGCAAACAAAGTTGAGAAAATTTTCCAACAAGTTCATGTCGTGCAAACAGGCGACTACAACTAGTTCACAGTGATGTTTGAGGACCACTACAAACTTCATTTGGTGGTTGCAAATATTTCTTACTATTCATTGATGATTTCAGCAAAATGACTTGGGTTTACTCCTTGAAGAACAAGTCAGAAGCATTTGATAAGTTTAAAATTTTTCGCCAACTTGTTGAAAATGAAGTCAAAGAAAAGATAGGTACTCTCAAGACGGATAATGGGGGAGAATTCACTTCAAATGAATTCAAAACTTATTGCAGTGAAAATGGCATAAGACGACATCTTACTAATGTTTACACTCCACAGCAAAATGGAGTAGTCGAAAGAATGAATCACACCTTGTTAGGAATGGCAAGATCCATGTTAACTTTCAAGAGGTTAAGTCCAACATATTGGGTAGAAGCAATACATACAACTGTCTACTTAAGAAACAGATCTCCAACTGCTTCTTTAGACAGAATCACACCTTATGAAGCTTGGTTTGGTTTCAAACCTCGAGTTAAACATCTTAGGGTTTTTGGATCGGTATGCTATGCCTTAGTTCCGAAAGAAAAACGAACTAAGCTTGACTCAAGAAGTTTGAAATGCACAATGATTGGCTATTCTGATGAGAAGAAAGGGTATCGTCTTTTGACCAATGGAAAATTCATTGTGAGCAGGGATGTCATTTTTGATGAAACTGAGAGTAAAAGTGCTGAAGAAATCGAAAATCTTCTTCACAAGTTAGAAACTAAGGGAAGTAAAAGAAATGGAAAAATGCAAAGTCAACCAACTTCACCAAATTTGTATGAACTTGATTTTCCTTCCTCTGAAGATGAGTCATCCAGTCCATCTACATCAACAACATCATCTGGGTCTTCTAGCAGTTCATCCGCATCTCCAAGCAGCAACAGTTCTTCTGACAGTGATTCTCCAGACTCTTCACCTGAACAAAGAACATCAATTTATATTAATCCTCTTTACAATGATGGAGACTTTACAGAAGCGCAAACAAGTGAGCACCAACTACCGAAATGGGTTGTTCAACTTTTGAAAGATGTAAAGCCTGATGAGAAAAATAAAACAGGCACTAGAAGGGCACATAGAAGTGAAAGCAATTTTGCCTTGATAGCACATGATTTTACTGAACCTTCCACATACAAAGAAGCAGTAAAACATAAAGAATGACAACAGGCTCTAGTTGAAGAATATCAAGCAGTAATTGATAACAACACTTGGAAACTTGTTGATTGTCCATCAAATGTTAAACCCATAGGATGCAAATGGGTTTACAGAATTAAGTATAATCAGAACGAAGAACTTGAAAAGTATAAAGCACGACTTGTCGCAAAAGGTTTTGCGCAGCAGGAAGGCATTGAGTATGAGGAAACTTTTGCTCCTACAGCTAAATGGAACACCATCTGATTAACACTTGCATTGGCCGCTCAGAATGGATGGAAAGTTCATCAAATGGATGTGAAAAGTGCTTTTCTCAACGGGGATTTACAGGAGGAAGTGTATATGACCCAACCGCCAGGTTTTGAAATTGAACAACAAGAACATAAAGTCTACGAATTGATCAAGACTTTATATGGATTAAAACAAGCTCCCCGAGCTTGGTATGCAAAGATGGATGAATACCTTAAGAAAGTTGGTTTTCAACGAAGTGAATCTGATGATACTTTGTATGTGCGACAACAGGGAAAATATCTGGTAATTCTTGTTATGTATGTAGATGATTTGATCATCACTGGCAACCATGATGATCATATTGCACAGGTGAAAAAGGAGTTACATGCAGGTTTTAAGATGACAGATTTGGGATTACTTCACTACTATCTTGGAGTTGAAGTCTTCCAACGTCCACATCATATTTTCATTTCTCAATGTAAGTATGCGACAGAGGTTCTTCAGCGATTTAGCATGCAGGATTGCAAGCCCGTTCTCACCCCCATGGAGCAAAACTTGAAACTTTCAAAATTTGAAGGGGGGGGAAGGTGGACAGTACAACTTACAGACAGTTGATCGGCAGTGTGATTTATTTGACAAATACTCATCCTAATCTATCTTATGCAGTCAGTATTCTTTCACGTTTTATGCAGGAACCACGATACAGCCACTGGAATGCAGCCAAAAGAGTTCTTCGAGATATCCAAGGAACAAAAGATTTTGGTCTTCTTTACACAAAGACTAGAAATTTTGTACTTGGTGGATATTCCGATGCCGACTTTGTTGGGAGTATTGATGATCGAGCATCAACATCAGGTTATTTAATGAACATGGGGTCAGCAGCAGTATCTTGGAGTTGTAAGAAACAAGCTACAATGGCCACTTCTTCCGCAGAAGTAGAGTACATTTCAGCATGTGAAATTGTTTGGTTGCACCGAATTTCGCAGGACTTGGGAATTTCTCAGGCAGAAGCTACATCATTATTCATTGACAGCCAGTCAACCATCAAGCTTGCCAAGAACCCAGTTTTTCATTCAAAGACAAAGCATGTGGACACCAAATATCATCATATCAGATCTCTCATTGCCAAAGATGTCCTCAAGCCAGTTTATTTTCCTTCCAAAGATCAGGTCTCCGACATTTTCATGAAACCGCTTGGCAGAATAAAATTTACTAAGTTCAGGGATGAACTTCGTATTTGTTGTAATGTATCTTTAGGTCATAGGGGGGAATGTTAGATGATCCAAAAATACAATTTTATCATAGGTTATAAAATTAGAATAAAATATTTATTAATTTAAGATATTAAATTAATAATTATTATTCTAGAATGTTTAATTATTTAGAATTAGTATATTGTTGTAACCAGATATGACTCTCCAAACGTGTCGTATCTTAGGATCTATTTTAGGAGATTTGTTCGCTAGTTGGTTTGAATAGCATTTATTGTAAATGGACACTTGTTATTTAGTAAGTGATCCATAATTAGAGGTAGTTAGGACATGGAGCTAATAAATAGCTCATTGCAAGAGTGTTTGGATGTTCGGGTGTAAACTCTTGCAAAATCAAATTATGTAATTATTTTTTCTGATTAATAAAATTACGTGTCTGAGCACACTTCTGCCATTACTAGAGACCCTATTTCCTTGCGCATAAGGAGCTCCTATTTCCTAGTGCACAAGTCCCTATTTCCTAGAACACTTGTGGCTCAAATTCTCTTGCACAAATCTCCACAAGTCTCCTATCTCTTAGTGCAATTGTGCTCCTATTTCTTAAGACGCAAGCTTCCTCAAATCTACACACAATCAATCTCCTAAATCCTTACACACTTGTTATCTTCTATTTCTTAGGACACAAGCTCTCTGCACTCTCCACAATCAAGGATGATCTCACAAACTCGTGAATTGTCTTGTCTCACAAACCATATGTACAAAACTTATGATTTCTTACGCCTTCATTTGTCTACTTCACACTAGAGTTGCATAGTCACTTCATTGGAGCTCAAAACTCTCTCAATCTCATGAATGATGAGTGCGGCAATAGATAAGTAGGCTAACCATTCCTACAAAGGACACATGATCTCCTTTATTTTCCTTGTTTTATTGTACTTATTTTTAATTTTTGTGCTCCCTGCAACACTCAGTGATTTCTTTCATAAACTCTGCAAAGGAGAAAGGGGAGATTGGCAATTATTTTGCGGGAGTTGCAATAAAATGTATGCCTAGCAAGTTAGCAATCTTATTTTTGTCTTATCTTTGTGAAATTTTGCCTGCTCTTTGCTTTCATTTTTAGATCTGTTTTATTTAAGCAGAAAAAAGGATAGAGAAGGCATTAGCCTCATCATTAGAAGGAGAAAACCACTGACCTTCATAAAAGAAAGTAGTTGTTTCATTTCGAGATCTAATGGACAAAGGAAAAAAGGAACAATAACAAAAATAACATTGTTTACTCTTTGTTGTCTCATGTGTGACAAACATTGTTTACTATTTGTTTGTCCATGACATACCTTTGGGGTTCATAATGATAAAGAAAAAGAGTTAATTTATGATTATTTCCTTTGATGTTGAGTCTAATTAGGACAGGCTAGGCACCTAAGAAACAGGACATGTCCACCAGGGCCTGTATCTGTAGCCTGTGTTGGACACCTTACAAGCTAGGACATGTCAAACACTGACACACTTCGGCGTGTGTCAGACATGAGTTTCATACATGTCCTGGTAGACATGTCAAACTCATGTCCGACACATGTCGAAGTGTGTCAAGTGTCTAACATGTACTGAAGCATCTCAAGTGTTTGACACATGCCCTTGTGTGTCACAAGGTGTCAGACACATGTTGTAGGTTTTAACCCCGTACAGAAATTACCTGCATACGAATTCTAAATCACAGAAAAATAAACAATGCGAGAGCATATAAAAAACACATATGCACAGAGACTTTCCCCTGGATCCCAAAACCGGGACTACCAGCTTGATTTTTCATTATATTCCTTTCAATGTTACAATACATATTTATACATGCCGAAGTATCCATACCATGGACCGAAAACATCACGTCCAATACCATGGACCAAAAAACCATCGCATCCAATACCATGGACCGAAAACCATCGCGTCCAAAAACATGTGCAAAAATCATGCACAAAACCATAGGTGGGTCCGCCCAACCTAACATAGGGTCCAAAACCAAAATTTTCCGGGGGTTACGGGTACCCCTCAAACCCCCTGTTAACTATGTGGAAAGAATATAACACAACCCAACACATGCCCTAGCATGTCCCAAGGTGTCAAAAATGTAGGCGGGGGGGGAATAGAGTCAAAAAAGGTGATTTTCCTCTCTCTCATCACTTTTAGCCACAAGAAAATGCTTGAAGATTGTGCAAGTGAAGAAAAAAACCAGATTTGAAGCGATTCTGGGATATTTGAAGCCAATCTAAACTTTCTAGACTTGTCATTTCTCCAACAACAGCATTCTTCTTCATTCATACCACAGAAATCATAGCTCAATCATGAAGGGTTGTTGCTAAAGGTCCAAGAAAGGGGAGAATGTTAGTATTGTCGTTTCCCACCCTCCTCCAAGTCCATCTATTACTATTACTGATCCCTCTTGCTACTGAAGTCACCAATGTTGCAAATGGCAAGAAAACAAGATCAAGAAAGAAAATATCCACTCTATCTAATATCTACCTTGTTTTGTGTTTTCCACTAGCATTCCCATGCATGGTATTAATATCTACGTAATACATTTTGATTTTGGTGACATCGGCTGACTCAATGAGAAAACTGTAGTTGATGGTTCTAACTTCTAAACCTCTATTTTGTGTCTATTGATTCTTGAATACTCTAATATCTTGTGTGTTTGATGTAGTAATTAGTTGTATCCATAGTATTCAAAACCGGTTGGGTTGACCCGCTAACCAGTCAATTCATTAGCCTCAGTGACCAAACAGCCAATAAACCCAGTTCATGCCCTTGTAGACCTAGGTTTGGCATCAAACAAGTCATGAACCATCTGATTTATGAAGGAACCGGTCGATTTGACCATAAACCGGTTGGCTCATTACCAACACAGTTTAGGGAGTCCAGGACCATCAATGGCGGTTTTTTAGGTGGTTTTGGAGGAATCCCAGGGTGGTTTTCCCTCTAAAATAGCCCCCCTTGGCCATAAAACCAACCCTCCCCCTCCTAAACACTAAACCTAAACAGAAAACCTAAATCAACACTAACAATGCTAGTAATCAATGGTAATGTTAAATTCTTAAAGTACTTAAATTTTTAACATTACCATGAAATAATTCAGGATATTTGAGGGTGGGTTCGACCTCATTGGATTTCATATGGAGAAACTAGAATTTTAGATCTTACTCAAAAGCCAACAGACTTAATGGTTTTCCAGATTTCAAGATTTGGGGGATTGCAATGTTTCCATTTGATTATGTCATGCATGAGGATATGAGATTGTCATTTGATCAAGAGCATGAAGCCCTTTAAGTACCATGATGTTGGTGGTGGCAATGATTGTTGAACTTTGTTGATGTTGGTGGCATTGATTGTTGAACTCCTCTACCATGGCCTTAACAAAAATGTATCGTTCACTCAAAGGAAAATAATTGGTTAGGCATGCTAAGCTTTTTCTACCATATTATAAGGTTGAGGAGATGAACCCTTCACTCAAACCAAATCATCGGTTAGGCATGTTAAAAAATTTCAATTTGTAACATATTATAAGGTTGAGCAATCCAAGTCTGAAGACTTTGAGCTTGATGATGTTTATGTAGCTCTTCTTGATGATCCCATTTCTAGTAGTGTTGAACCAATGATGAGTTCGATGAGTGATCATGTTGATTGGTGATTTGTAGTTTTGATGTCTAGTTTTGCTGCAACTACTACTACAGAGGTTGTAGAGAAATCTGAGCCGTCCTCAAACTCTGAGCCAAATGATTTTATGTAGCTCTTGTTGATGATCCCATGTCTAGTAGTGGTGATGAGTTTGATCATGTTGATCACTGATATGTAGACTTGTCATAAGCCAATGGCCCTGTTGTCACACAGAAAGTCTAAGCACTGCAACAACGGCTCAAATCGAGGGTTGTCACCCTAATCCCAATCTCTCCATTTAAGTTGTCTCCCTACAACATGCTAAGGGGGGTAGACCCTATGGAAATGGAATGAAGGAGAACTATTTGAAAACCAAACAGTTCGAGAGACACAGTGAAGCAACCAAGTACTTAATTAAGATTTAGCAAGGTTTATAGGATTTAATTAGATTTAAACGATTGATACCAGTGCCTTATGGAGTCAACAATATTGCTAGGAAATTTATAACCAAGAAATTGATTAGCAACTACTGCTTGGATGAATGACTATCTTATATGAAATGCAGATCCTAAAACTAATGTGAGATGCAGGAATCTTGGTCAATTTTAGATAAATGCCTATCTAAGTTTTAACCCTTTGATCCTTTCTATATTGAGTATGATTTCGTAGTAACTGGCAGAGAGGAGATAAGGTGAAGCACACTAAGGTGTGATTAACGATACCTCTCCTGAAAATCTAACATACCCGATACCTCTAGCACTGCAAAAAGTTGTGGCTCTAACAACTGCAAGGTGACCGTTTTAAGTACTATTAAACGTAGGTTTCTCAAGTAAAGATGGATGGGTACCTACCTCTCTATCAACCAAGCTTATGCTTGGAAGTAAATTTTAGTTATGCAGAACTAACTTGATATGTGAATGCATGATATGATGAGATGAAGCTAGATTCGAAGATTAGAAAGGCTTATGTCACAGAAGCCCTTAATCACCAAAATGCTCACTTTAGTAGACAAAGACTGAAAGATAAACCCCTCAAAATATTACAATTATAGCACAAACTTACTTCAAATCTTTTTGATACAGTTATAGCCCAAAGAAGACCAAAACTTTTTCACAATTTAATATCAATGCCAACAAAAATACTCAGCTTAGAAAACAAAAGATATGCAATAAACATCAAATAATTCAAGCAATTAATATGACAATCAATCTCAATAGATGTCAAAAATGCTCAAAACCTTAGCATGCAAAATATTCTAGCAATTAAATTTCGAAAATTTAAATACCATGAAGAACTATGAAATTTAGATGCTACAACACTTAACAATTCCAGGATTTAAAATGATTTTTCATTAAATGACCCAAATCTAGAAAAAAAATTGTTGATGTCTTATAGTCAATCTTTAGAGACGATTTTAAGGAATAATATTTAACATGTGACTATAGAGAAATTAAAAATGTTAATACCACAAAAATTTCCCTTTAAATTTTAAAGTCTAGAAACCCCTAACACAAATAAAAACCCAAGAAGGAACTTTAGATTAAAAATTTAATTATTCCTTAGGCAAATTTTAATGTGTTAAGTTTTATGAAAAATATTAATGTGGCAAATGATTAATTAAGTTTTTTATGTGACAAATGTAAAAAAAAAAAACGAAGGGGTTTAATAACTTCAATTTTTAATGGGTCAAAGGCCACACAAAAAATTAAAATTTTTAAACGTGAAAGTGTAAAGTCCTCTTTTGATTTAAATCAAAGTCACGTCAAATGGAAATAAAAAAATTTTAAGTTTTTATTTTTTGTTTCAAACAAAATCAAAATCAAAACAAAAAAATAAAAATAAAAACACGCAAAAAATAAAAAATAAAAATTGGATTTCTAAAAGAAATCAAATGTCACAAAAATTAAAAACAAAAGATTTTTAATTTTTTAAGTTTTCAAAAAAAAAAAATCAAACATAAAAAAAATGAAAAAAGCAAACTAAAAATATCAAATTATTTATTTCATGAAACATCTAACCCTAACAAACTAAAACATAAGAAAGAAATTAACAAAACAAAAAAAACAAATTTGTTTGGTTGTGCAGGTTTGACGGCAAAGGGTTGAGAGAGGAGCTATGGCAGCGAAGGAAGGAGAAGACTTCAGGCTTCGATGACGGCAGCGAGGGAATTGGGCGAATGGGAAGGAGAAGTTGCAAGGTCGATGGAGGATGAGGGATGGATCTGAACGCAGGTGACCAACAAGGGAGAGCTCGAGGGAGCTCGGGTAGTGAGGCAATCAATGGGCGTAGAGAGGAAAGCACACAGATAGATGAGCAAGGACCCTGCGGGCAGCAAGAGGGGAAGAGCTTCGAGCAGCAATGAGGAATGGAACTCGAAGGCAAGGAGAAGAGATCTGTGGGAGAAACTGGCAGCGGAATAGAGGAGAGAGCAACAGTAAAGAAAAAATGCAGGTCGAAGGAGAGAGTTGTGGTGAAGGAAAAAGACTATGGGAGAGAGGAGAGCTTGGGCAGCGAGGAGGACGCAGATATGGCAGCGACAGAGGGAGAGCGAGGACTGCGCGGAGAAGAAAATGGGACAGCCAAAGGGCAGAGATGAGGAGAAACACCAAAACGCGGGAAACAAAAAAAAAAAATTGAAAAACGCAGCAAAAAATGGTAGCCCAAAAACCTTTAAAAAAATTCCATAAATTTATATGTTGAACCAGTATATTCCTACTTTAAAATTTGCTCTCAGAAAAACTCATGAAGTCCCCATTCTAAATTTTGAAACCCTCGGACTGTAAAAAAAAGTCCCTGCAAAATGGTATTGAGGCCAAATCTTACCCTCCAGGGCCTAGATCTGGTTTTCAAATAAATAAAAAAAAATCTTCAGATTAGGACCTGCAAAAACAAAAGCAAAACACCCAGAACCCAGATATACAAAAAATAAATAAAACCCCAAAAACCCAAATCAGAAAACTAAAAAAACATTACAAATCTATGCACCAAGATGCTAGATCTATCAAATCTGAAGAGTATGAATCCAACTCCGCTCCCAGATCTGATAATCTAAGGCTTTCAATAGCCAGATCTATCAATTTTCACAAAATATTTAATAAATTTTGAAAATTTTGGAGAAGTACTAACCCAAAAACACCTTATAGAAAAAATAATTTAATCTTAAGATAAGTCTCGGAATTTAGGTGAAGTAGGCTCTTCAGAAAATATACACTGAGAGTTGGTTGGTCCAACCAAGAACTATCCCCAAACGCTCAATGAAAACTTGAAAGATCACCTCCAAACACTAAATCAACTATCAAACCAAGTAGAGAAATAGAACAACAATGAAATTCTGAAGAAATAGAGATACCTACTACTTTAATCAAAATTAAGAATGCTACCCTACCACCCAACAAACTGAATAAGATAATATTCAGATTATTCTGAAAGAGCTATTGATTGATAGTTTTCACATAACATTTAGCAAAAATTAAAACAATGTTACCATAAATTCGTGAAGAGGAACACTACAGCACGTTGAAACCCTAAAGACGTTTTGCATTAATTTCGAAAAAAGTATACAAGAGAGCTTAAGAGTTTAGTACACGATTCAGAGATCGGATGAAAACACAAACTGACACTGACCTCTAATTTATAGGTAAAATCTTCAACAACTATTTGGCTTGATCCCTGTCAAATTAATCTCGACCGTTCATAAAGATTTAACTAATCTTTAATCATCATCGTCGAAATTATTTAATTTTTGAGGAAAAATCGAATTTATCATTTAATAGATTCCCAATTAACTCAAAATTAATTATTTTGAGTTAATTTCATCAAAAATTTGACTTTGACTTAACCATCAAGGCCCAAGGGTCCAAAAAAAAATTATTTCCTCAATATTCCCTTGGTCAAAGACCTCCAAAAATTAACTTCTTTAAAACCCACGAATTTCACCATTGGAAAATTTAATTTTACCTAGGACACAAAATTAATTAAATTTATAGCTTAGGATTTTTAAATTAATTGGCCAAAAAATTTAATTAATTGACCTATGACGGGATTAATTATTTTTCCAACCCTCTAATACTTAGCCATGATGTCTAATTATGAGGGATCATGCACTAAATATTTTTTACATCAAGATTTTACATTTTAATACATGAAGGGAGAAAACCCATTCATTAGAGACCCTCAACATTTACCCATCTTTGCGACACAAAATATAATCTAGTAGACCAAATGACTTGTAATAAAATAATCTAGCCAATTAGCTAAGATTATTCCCAAATCACTTTTACATAGACTGAATCTAAAACACTAGGACTCGCCTAAGATCTTAGTGACAAAATCCACCCTAGCTTTGGGGTGAGATTGGAGAAAAAAACTCTGCCGATCATTTGTGTCTAGAGAGAGATGAATCAGTGAGACAAAAAACCTTCTAGAATGGGGATCGTCACCAAAACCATAGGTTTACCTAGGCTATTACATACAGACGTAAGCATACTAAGATTATTTACATTTTACATATGCAAAGTGGGTTGATATCTTTATAAAATTGCCGACTGATGATTAAATTTGAAAGGTACGAACACTCAAACACGATAGATCCCTTTTGTGAAGAAAGTGTTGTGTTGTTATGGGGTCGTTGACATAGAGTGGTCAATAGGCCCCATAGCTTGTAGCATTGTTTTTGGACTCTAGAAGCCATTTAGAACCTCATTGATTATGTATTTTGTTGTTGATAAGTACTACACTCAGTGTCATTTTGATATATTCACCTTTACATGGTATATAGATGAGCAAATTTTGCATATTTTGTCTCTATTAGTTTGGAATCATGGTTTTAAATCTTAAAAATAGTTTTTTTCCTTAGAAATTAGTTATTTCATGTATTTTTTTAAAGACCGATTCATTGAAATTTGACCAGTATAATTTTTCCAGTTTTGGTTCAAAAATTGGTTTGATAGACCGGTCCGGTCACCAGTTCCGGTTTTGAATACTATGGTTGTATCAATAGTTTGTAAATGTTCTAAGAATCTTGGATCTTTATGTCTATATTTTATGTTTGTACTTGTAAAAATTTGGATCTTTGTCTATATTTTATTGTTCTATATATATATATATAGTTACAATGTTCTAAGAATCTTGGATCTTTATGTCTATATTTTATGTTTGTACTTGTAAAAATTTGGATCTTTATGTCTATATTTTATTGTTCTATATGTGTGTGTGTGTGTGTGTGTGTGTGTGTTGCATGAGTTTCTGAAACGTGGGAACATTGGGAACTTGGGTACGGGTGTCCAGAACGGCTGGAGGTTTCCCCAAAATTTACAAGAAACAGCTAATCAGGAAGTAGTTAATATTATATAATAAAAAATTATAAATCTTTTTTACTTATATAATTTATATAATAATTAAAATTAATACTGAATCAAAATATTCAAATATTAAAATCAATTTAAATATATAATCTCTCTTATATATAAATATATTCTCTCGGTGTCTCGCTGCTTAAGTCTCTCTCTTTTATATATATAAAATGTCAAGTTTATTATCAGTTCTATGACATGTTTCTCTAGTTATTCTTAAGAGAAAAAACAACTCTAATGTTTAAACATTGACTGCCACAGTTAATATGCACACACAATATTTTGCGATATATATACATAAACAACAGAAGAAATACTCATCAGCATGACATCCCAGATATCGCCCTTACATTGAGGTGCCATATGCTTCCTTAACCCGTCAAGAGATTGCTCTAGTTTCTCAATTAAGGATATCGGTGTTAAGGATGTCTTTGGCCTTTCTTCCTGCTAAGGTTTCAACATAGGCTCATGTTTTGTGGGAAGTTAACCATATTTCTCTACAGGATTTGTATTCCCCAACCCCAGGGAACGTCAGAACTCCCAAAAAAAAACCTTCAAAGCTCACGAAACTTTCCACAACTCCCATTACAACTCCCGTTGTAAAGGTGATGTTCCCATATGGTTCCAAAGCTCCCAAAAGCATGGGAACCATTGGAACGGGTTTCCCACCTCTTGGGAGAGGTTCCCATGTAACAGAGTATAAATGTAATTTTATACACACATATATATAGATAGATAGATAAATGTAAAATTTTGGGTTTTTTATCTATTATATTATTATTTGTAATATTGTATATATAAAATGTATCCCTATGTCCCATTCCAAAGGTCAACATGTCTCCTGTCAAACACTCTTATCCATGTGACCTATGTTGGATGTTTGTATCCATGTGTCCTATGTCCCACTGTTATGTGACTCAAGTAAGCACCATTTCAAAAGAGGTACATTAACTTTACTTTCATTGCTCTATATTTTTCTACATTTCACATCAAATCAGTATGGACATAATAAAACATAAGAAACCTCCTATATACCATTTTGCCCCTTTCCAAAATCACTCTCGAGTCTCTTCCCTTTACTTGGTTTTTGCAAAAGCAAGTGGTAACCTTCTCTCTCATCCCCTTGTCATTAATAATTATCCACCTCCTTGTCTCCTCCTCCTTCATCCTTCATAATGTAAAGAACCATCATCCTAAGAGTTCTCATCAATTGGGTTACTTCAATCAAACTCTTCATTGTGCCACCCTAAGTACTTAGATGGATAGAGTAGTCACGGCTTTGGCGAGTAGGTTAAATTCCTACTCTAACTTTTGTTTTATATATAGCTTTACTAAGTTATCTATCAAGCTTGAGGTACAAGATTTAGGAGAGTATTTGATGCACAAATCCTGTTAGGATATTCCGACACATAGGAAATAGTTAAGTTCAACTTGGTCTAGTATAGAGTTAGGTATAGAGTTAGGTAAAGTGTGTTTCTTTACCGTTGTACATTTTGTAACTTACAATCCGACGGTCACGATATGTAGTGATCCGACGGTTCATTCTCTCCTCGGTATTACCGACACTTGATCCGTGGCTTGACACCCGATTGGTCCATGAATTCTATTTAAAGCGCATGGAGGGTCATTTGTAGGTTAACCGTGCATGAGAGAAGCTTATGTAAATTTTCATTCTTTTATTAATAAATTGCCTGTAGTAGCCACGTTGGCGCAGGCCGTGGACTGTTTCCCTCTCTGAGGGTTTTAACCACGTCAAATACTGGTGTATTGATCTGTGATCTGTTTGTGAGTGGTGTCCTTTTGGTGTTCTGTCTGAGGAACTTACCCTGTAAATTCCTACATGGTATCAGAGCTATTTGAGGGCCGCGTCCGTTTGTGATCCAAATCTGAAGCTGGTAGAACTGCATGCGGCTGTCGTTTCCTAGATCTACTGTTTCTGACTGCTTTCGGGCCGAGAGGACTGCTCTGTTGTGTTCGGAGCATTTGTTCCAGTGAGGAACCCCTTTCGTTTCACGCGAAAAGGTTTCTGGTAGCCCTATCTGCGTCATTTTTAAGATCTGGAGGTATACAGTCTTTATTTGCAGTTTACTGTTATTTTCTCTCTGCTTATTTCGGTTTCGGTTTATTTAGCTTTTTTTTTAACCAGATCTATACCTTTCATTTCTGCGTATGCTCTTTGCCCTGCGACTCTGTGCGATCTGGGAAAATCAGAAACAGAAAGGAAGGATTTTTTCTCATGCGTATGCTCTTTTCCCTGCACCTTAGTGTGATCTCGGAAAATCAGAAACATTGAGAAAAATATTTAGTTTTTCAGCTAAAGCTAACTTTGAGCCACAAGGTTCAATTTTTTTTAAATATTTAGTTTTTTGGGTAAAGCTAACTTCGAGCCATAAGGTTCGTTTTCTTTGCATGTCCGTGTTTGGTTTTGTGTTTTGTGTTTTGTAGGGAAAAAGAGGTTTCTCAAGGCAAGCACGCAACCCAAAGCCCCCCCCCTCTCTCTCTCTCAAATTTTTTGTATAGATCAATTGGTTCAAAACTATTTTAAGAGAGTAGCTTGGGTTCAAATCTTCATTTTGTGGGGGCGTTTTTTTTCATTCTCGCACATTCGCGCAATTTGCTGGCAACTTCAACAATTTTTTTTCAAAAAGCCATAACTTCTTCATCCGGAAGCCTTTTTCAGAGCCGTTTTTTTTTAAATAGCCTGATTTTTCGAGATCTATCCATTGGAACACTTACTTTCAACATCTTCATCTTCAGGTTTTTTAAAAAAATGGAAAGTCCATGCCAAGTCATTCTTGACAGCACTAGCTACTTCCAATGGGTATCCTACATGGAAGATTTACTTAGAAGTAAAGGTCTCTACAGAATAGCCACGAGCCAAGAGAAGAAACCAAAAGATGAAGACAAGGTTGCAAAATGGGAAAATAGACAAGATCAAGCACGTGGTTTGATAGGGATGTCTATTTCTCCTGATCTTAGATTCCATATTGCAGAACTTGATACTCCTCATGAAGCATTGGACCAAATCACTAAAGTTTTTGGGATTAAAAATGAAATTAGAGCCCATCAACTTGAAAATGAGTTGCTTACATTGGATCCTAATAATTTTTCTTGCATTGAAGATTTCTTGTCCAAATTCAAGACCTTTAGATATCTCTTGGAAGGTGTTAAGGTTAAGAAAGAAGATAGTAACCTTATTTATTCCATCCTTACTAAGTTGGGACCAGCCTACTCTGTATTTGTTTCCACCTTCCATTCTACAAGGGAAGCTTTCATTTGTCAAGGAAAAGACTACAAGGCCCCTTCCTTTGACTCTTTTTGTGATTCTTTAATAAGAGAACAAGAAAAACTCTTACACCTTGGTCTTCTTAATCTTGGAAACTCTTCCAAGAAAGCGTTAGCCGCCCAGCAGCAACCAAATTTAAAGAATCCTAAGAAGTCATATCCTAAAAAAAATGGTCCTAAACCAAACAAGGGTCCTAAGCAAACTCAGTCTCAAAATGAAAGATCATTTCAGCAAAATGATAAGACCAATAAAAACACATGGAAGAAGACTGATAGACATTGTAACTTTTGTAATCGAGATGGCCACTTAGAATCTAAATGCTTTAAGAAGATGGAAGCCTTGGAAGCCGCAATGAAGAAACATAACATCCATGTGGAGCATTCTTCTACTTCAACTTCAACTTCATCTTCAGGAATGGCACTTTCTGCATGTCGTTGTCAATCATCTCAGTCTGGTTATGCATTAAATGTATCTTCTTCTTCTCATTCTCATGAGTGGCTCATTGATTCTGGAGCCTCTTATCACATGGCCAAAAACAAAGCCATGTTTTCTTCTTTACATGATTGTAACACCAAAAATATATATGTTGGTGATGATAGATCTCTTAATGTTGTAGGGACTGGAACTGTTCATCTAGACAATGGTCAGTTTAATGATGTATTATGTGTTCCAACCTTATCCAGCAACCTTCTATCTGTATATCAGATAACTCATTCAGGTGAAGGTAAAATTGTTGAATTTTCACCTCATGATGTTGTAATCAAGGATCTAAGAGATCCTAAACAGATTCTAGCTACTGGTATTGCTGATGATTCCACAAGGTTGTATAAGTTTCACAACTTTGGGTCATCAAATCTTCCCTCAGTATTTGTTGCTCATAATGATGAAGTGAGCAAACTTTGGCATGAGCGATTTGGTCACTTAAACTATCGCTCCCTTCAGCATCTATGTAAAGAAAATATGGTGACAGGTCTTCCTATGGTATCTTGCAGAGATGGTGTTTGTTCCGGATGTGTACTCGGAAAACATCATCGGGACAGTTTTGAAAAACGTGCCTCTTGGCACGCCTCAGCCCCTTTACAGCTTGTGCACAGTGATTTATGTGGTCCACTTCCTGTTGCTTCATTCTCTGGCTGCAAGTATTTCTTAACTTTCATTGATGATTTCTCCAGACGCACTTGGGTATACTTCTTAAAACTCAAGAGCGAAGTATTTAACACATTTTTGGCCTTCAAAGCCTTTGTTGAAAAACAATCTGGACATCAAATTCTTAAGCTAAGAACTGATAATGGTGGAGAATATGTTAAAAACACATTCATCAACTTTTGCACCGAAAATGGAATTCAAATGCAACACACTGTTCCATACACTCCACAACAAAATGGTGTAGCTGAAAGGAAAAATCGCACCTTAAAGGAAATGGCTAATTGTATGCTGCAATCTAAAGGACTCAGTCTTAGTTTTGGGCCGAAGCAATTAATTGTGCAAATTATATAATAAATCGCACTCCTACTAAGGTTCTAAAGAATATCACTCCAGAAGAAGCTTGGAGTTCCATTAAACCAGATGTAAGTCACTTTCGTATTTTTGGAAGTGAAGCATGGGCCCATATTCCAGATGAAAAGCATAAAGCTTTAGAACCTAAGAGTGAGAAATGTACTTTTGTTGGATATTCTGAAGATGTAAAAGGTTATAGACTTATTCCATTTAAGTCCAAAAATGTTATCATTAGAAGAGATGTAAAATTTGATGAAAATAAATCGGCCTGCGAGCCTAGTCCGGCGGATGTGCCACCTCTTCCTATCTCTTCTATTTTTGAAAACATTTCTTCTTCAGATGATGAAAGTGAGGATGAAAATCCTCCCCCACCTTCTCAAGATCCTCAACTTCC
>APFE030127995.1:325557-376725 GCA_000404065.3 Pinus taeda | reverse complement strand
TAGTTAAGTATAACTTGGTCTAGTATAGAGTTAGGTAAAGTGTGTTTCTTTACTATGTACATTTGTAACTTACAATCCGACGGTCACGATATGTAGTGATCCGATGGTTTATTCTCTCCTCGGTATTACCGACACTTGATCCGTGGCTTGACACCCGATTGGTCCATCAATTCTATTTAAAGCGCATGGAGGGTCATTTGTAGGTTCACCGTGCATGAGAGAAGCTTATGTAAATTTTCATTCTTTTATTAATAAATTGCCTGTAGTAGCCATGTTGGCGCAGGTCGTGGACTGTTTCCCTCTCTGAGGGTTTTAACCACGTCAAAACACTGGTGTATTGATCTGTGATCTGTTTGTGAGCGGTGTCCTTTTGGTGTTCTATCTGAGGAACTTACCCTGTAAATTTCTACAAATCCAAGCAAGCAAATTCCAACAAGTTTTTTATATCAACAAGTGAACAGCGAACATGTTGTAAGAGCACAATTGCTATAGGCAATGAACAACCTGGATGTAAGTCATGCCTTTCCTCGATTGGCAAAGAATTGCAATAAGGCTCAAACATGTGGCTATCTTTTTGTCTCATGACCTCATACTACAAGGGGCATTCTTTTATCAACGGACTTTATCTTATTTTTCTTACCATCCCTCTTTGGAAATCGAAGCTAACGGTAAAGATCATGATCCAAGATTACAACCATTTGTATCACACTAAAGAAAGATTTTGCCACATTGGAGAGGTTCTTTCTAGTCCCATTCTCCACTCCTCTAATTCAAAGACGAGTCATGGACTTTTCCACCAAACCTAGAGAAAAGAGTAACCAAACACAATTTCCATATTTGTTAAGGTTCCATCTCATCACTTTAGTAGTAAAAGTCCCTATATTATACAATTGTGAGTCTTACTTAAACAGGATCGACAATAATTACCTAGTATCCACTTATTTTGGAGCACTTCAAGCCATGAAGGAGCCCAACACTAATTAAAAATACAAGTAGTCATTGACAAAGAACTTCTAAATTTGTGTACCAAACTTAAGACAATTTCATCTCTGAATAGTTGTAAGTAGATGTTGTCAATCTGATTCTTCTCACTTCCATTCCAGTAGAAAAGCTTTAACACAATGTCCAAAGGTCTTAGATGCTTAAATGGTTTTCATGCTCACAAGCATACAGAAAGTTGAGCAACAACAGAAAATCAATCGTTTGGCCTCTGTAGGTGCAAATCCCCTTTCCCTGATCCATTCTCACAAATTATATGCACATACATAGTAACCAATTATTGTTAGATTCAAAGAAATAATTTGAAGTTTTCTCCTATGTCTTTTAGAATTCTGGCCTCTCATGCCTTTTGGGTGATTTTCTTCATTTTTTATAGCAAGATATCATTTCTTATTGCTACCATAGAACTCAAGAAATTTGACACCATTTGGCCCAGTGATGATAACATCGGCGAGATATCGCCGATAATCAAAAATATCGCGATATTTTGGCTCCCGAAAATATTGCGATATTTCCAAAATATCGCCAATATCTCAGCAAAATATCGCGAGACGATAGAAAATATCGTCAAGCAGGGTATGTCGCAGCTAGAAAAAGGGCCATTCGTCTTTTTTTTCTTCATTTCTATTTCCGAGTGTTGTAGAAGGAAGGGGAAGAGTTTTGTGGTGGTTGTCAAGGAGGGATTGAGGATCAAACAGCGATTATCACCACCAACTAAAAATTTTTTGTGGATCAAAGATTGAAGAACAGTGAGACAAACTTCATTTCTTCCATTAATAGGTATGTTCTTAAAAACCCCTATGTTAATAATTTTTTCATAGATTTAGGGTTATTGTTGCTTGCCTCTTTGCCTACCAACATTTTGTTTCTTTGTTATTTTCCATTTGCTATGATTTTCATGGCCACAAGCCAATGCAAGGGTCTTCTCCATATTTGGACAGCAAGCTTCATTTTTTTTCAACTTTCTTATGCACCGTCTTATTGCCATTTTTCATTCACATTGCAAAAAAATGCAAATAATGTAGTAATTTTTTAATTTTTTTAATGAGGTGGTTATTACTTATTATTTTTTGTGTTGGGGGGTTTAATGCCATTTTTTTTTTTTGTGCCCTAAGTTTGAATTAGTTCACTACAAATGTCAAATATGCCAAAAGCCTTGGACCCATTTTGGGAGTATGGGGAGCCTGTTGGTGGAGCAAATCGGGCATATATATCATGCAAATTGTGTGGGACCAAGATGTCACGAGGGGTTATGCGCTTGAAATACCATCTGGCTAGACTCCCTGCACATGAAGCAGATGTAATGCCTTGTATGGTTTCTAGTGCGGAGATTATACAAAAAGCTCTTGAAGCAACTGCTGAACAAGACAGAAAGATAGCTGCTAGGGAGAGGCCACTGGTCTCAGATAGATAGCTGCTAGTTTTATTTGTTTTGCTACATATAAGTTTATAACTCATGATGATGAAATAATTTTATATATGTGATATTATTTTGTTTGAGTCCTTGATTGGACAATTATCAAGGATCAACGGGATATGTGATGTTATTTTGTTTGAGTCCTTGATTGGACAATTATCAGGGATCAGCAAGATTTGGTATCACCTTTGAAATTTGGTGTATCATTTCTATTTGACATCATATATATCAGTGCTTTCTTCATATTTATGCGCCAATGTGTTTTAATCATGTTGTTATGTTTTATATGTTTAAAAATATGAAAAATAATGAATATATTATGCATTTTTTACGCTTGCCGATATTTTCGCCGATATTGCCGATAAGATGTTTTCTGGACCCTCGCCGATATTTTGCTAATACCGATATTTTCAACATTGATTTGGCCCAACACTGCAAACACCAAATCCACATAGTTGTCACCCCTGATGCGTGAAAATTTCAAGCCCTAGGTGACTGATGTCCTTACAATCTCAATCAAACAAGTAGATTGATGAATTTAATTAATTCCGAATTAAATTCCAGACCATAGCATCAATCACACAATAGCTAGATATTAAATAGCATAGGAATAAAAATTAATTTCACACATACACAAGTAATTACTCCTCCAAATCAGCTTTTCATTCCTTTGAAAAACTTACAGGGAAACCTCCACTTGCTGCCCGATAAAAACAGCACTACACCATGACCGAAATCCCCTTGAACTTGCGCTTCTACAGGTTGTTTGAGAGGTACAACTGTTGAAAAAAACCAGAAACGGCAGTTCTCTATTGTATGGACTGTACGGCTGTAATATGCCCCTGTTGTACCGATTCATATGACTATGAATCCATATGGTGTTGTCGATACAACTATACAGACTTCTGTATGCTGTAAAAGACTACATTCTACCTGAAAACGCCTCTTTCCTAGCTGCCTGTGCTCTCTCCCTCTCTCTTTTGTTCAACTGCTCATGTGTAACGAAAGCCTCTTCCTTGCCCTATCTTTATGCTTTTAGTGGAGAATATATTTTTAAAATTACTCCTAATCTAAGTCATGCATGAAATACAATTTTAGAATCAACTGCTAAATATAAGACTTTCACTTCTTTTTTAACCAAAGTGAATAACAAAATAGAATCACTTTTCTAAGATATCTCGAACTACTTCTTGTACGTTCACACAACCTGCGAAAGTTCTTGTCTGAGCTATAATTCTCAATACTCCCTCTACACCAATCCAAGTTTGTCTCTTAATGCCTCAAACTTACCATTTGCCAAGGGTTTGGTCAAAACATTAACTATGTTGATTTGTGAGAATGTGCAAAAGCTTCACTACTCACTTCTAAACCCTATCTTGTATTTAGTGATATATGATATCTATATGCTTGGAACTATAATGAAACATTAGATTCAAGAAGAGTTCATTGCTCCCTTCTGAACCCTATCTCGTATCAAATGATATATGATCTCTATATGCTTGGACCTGTAATGAAACATTGGATTTGAGAAGAGTTTGATACAACTCTAATATCATAGTAAATGATTGTAGGCTCGAACTCCTGATTAAACAATCCTACAACATGCAAAACCAAATGGCCTCACAACTAGCAGTACTAGCTAACATGTATTTTTCCATTATTGAGCTAAGTACCACAAAAGTCTACTTCCTGGTGAACTAGGATACCATCACTTATCCCAAGTTAAAACAACGGCTTGAAATGCTCTTCCCATCTACTACATTGTCTACCCAATTTGAGTTTGAATAACCCTACAACTTCACTTGTCGTCTCCAAGATATCTCAAATCATACTCTAGTGTGCCCCTTAAATATTTGAGCACATGTTTTGCTGCTATCCAATGCTCCTAAGTCCTCCCTTGCCTCCACCACTAAACTGACTCAAGTTGTTCACCGCAAAACATATATCTGACCTAGTGTTGACCAAATACATCAAAGAACCTATTAGTTGCTTGTCGATCGTGAGATACAACAACTCTGAATCTGAAGCCATCACCTTCTTCAGATTAGTGGTCATGGGTGAGGCCATATATTTGCAATCCTCCATCTAAAACCTACTCAGGATTTGAACTACACGCTTACCCTACCCAAGGAAATCTCCCCCAAGCTCTGCCAAACCTCCAACCCCAAGAAAAAATGCATCATGTTCCTATCCTTTATGTTAAACTCCGCTACCATGATTGTTTTTCATCCTACAATCAACTTCTATGCACCTGCCAAAGACAAGTCATCTACTTACAACACCAAAATAAACAGATCAGTGTGAACAAATGTATAATATAAGTTAGAATATACTTTGCTTTTGTTGAAGCTCAAACTCTATAGATATCCATCAATCCTGGAATACCACGCTCTCAATGCATGGTTGAGTCCATAGAAGGCTTTCTTAAGCTTGCATATATGGGACTTCTTCCCATTTACCTCAAAGTCCTAAGGTTGCTCTATGTATACTTCACCCTCAACGGTCCCATGAAGGAGAGCTATCTTCAAATCCATGTAATATATCCTCCATCGATAAATGAAGCCATGGACATAACAACTATGAGCAAATGTCTCTTCGTAGTCCACTCCCTCTCTTTGGGAGAACCCTCTTGTCACAAACCTCGCTTTGAACTCCTCAATGCTACCATTTGCAGCATGCTTGATTTTGTAGAGACACCTAGAACTCACAATTGACTATCCCTCCAATCTTGGCACTATGTCCAAAACATCATTTTCCATGATGACAATACAGTCCACCATGGCATCCCACCATACCTATTAGTATGCTACCTCTTGAAGACTAGAAGGGTTCAAAGCTAGAATATAGCTCATCAATGCCATCTAGTATAGAAACTTCTTCAGAGGTCTACTCTCTTTGAAAGTGCTCCTAGTAGTCTCAACATGCCCCTGAGCATCCCTTTAATGTCTTAGTGAACCATTGAGGTCTCCTAACCAAAAGTATAAAGGGCTTGTGCCTCCCCCTCTTCACCTGAAAACTATTGTACTACACTGGAAATCAATGGTGACCCTGGCTCAAACTTCTGAGCTTCCTACTCCTCATCCTCTATCATAAGAATAGTCTCATGGAACTCCTAGTTTCAAAGTCTTCCTCAAACTTTACATCCCAACTCACTATCATCTTCCTTTACTCTGGAATATAGACCTTATAAGCCTTTGAAATCTCATTGTAACCCACAAATAAACCCTTCATGCTAGAGGGCTCCAACTTGGTCCTCTTCCCTATTGGTACCTCAACATAAACTAGACAACCAAATATACAAAAATGACTCAGCTTTGGCTTCACATTAGTGAATGCCTCCTCTAGTGTCTGGTTGTCCAAGATCCTATGAGGACACAAGTCTTGGATGTAGATTGTTATGTTGCATGCCTCTGCCCAAAGAAACATCAAAAAATCCTAGTCATGTATCATGACCTTAGCAACCCTTACGATGGATCAATTCTTCTACTTTGCAACCCCATTCGAATGTGGGTTGTACAAAAGTATCAACTCCCTCTTAATTCCTACATCCTTGTAGAAACCCTCACACTCCTTGGTGGTATACTCTCTCCCATTATTTGATAATGAAAACTTATATCTTCTTCCCTATCTAGTTTTCAATTAGACCTTTGAACTCCTAATACCCGCTAAAGACCTCATCCTTGTCTTTAAGAAGTAGATCCAAGTTTTGTGAGAGAAATCATCAATAACAGAGACATAATAAATGCTTCTTATTATTGATACTATTAACATCAAGCCACAAACATCTAGATCTAGAATATGCTTACAGATATGCTCGTTGTTTGAGAAAGCAACCCTAGCATGCACCCTTTACATACATCATGCTACTCAATGCTAAACTCTGGAAGATTTGTGACTCTCTCCCTTAAAATAGGCAATATCCTATGACGTGGGTACCCCATCCTCTTGTACCACAGTCGCACAAGCTATCACTATTATGCACCAAAGCTCAAACAAGATCACCCTACAACTTGTACAAGTTACTTCTCTATCCCTAATTACCTGAGTTGTATTTGGGCTAGAATCCTTCAGGCTGATATGAACTCGTTGGTTCGTTGAACAAGATTGGATCATTATATTGTTTGTCATCCATCTCGATGCTTTCAGAGTGGAAAAAGTGGAGGAATCAACTCACAAGACCATTTTTACCAATGGGTCACAGTTTGACAAATTGGGATTTGAAACCTTCCAAGAGCATTTTGAGGCATCAAACTACATTTTTTTGGGATAAAACATTGTCGCTTTAGCATCACACCTTTTTTTCCTATTCTACACATAGAGACCTTTCCAACAGCGTAAGAATTGCTTCTATCGAAGTATGTACGCAAACATTATGCCACTCAGAGGTTGACCTTCCTGTTTCGACCACCATAATTTAAAAGGGTGCCACGTCAACCCCCATTACTCAAGGTAAATGGGCTAGCCATGTGATCATGGTGAAGACTCTAGACGAGTCCATATTGTAACCATGGTTAAGAGTTAAGGGAGTCAAACGCAACCACAATATGTTATTGGGTTGTGTTATAACCAAGCCACTAGAAGGAAAAAGGGGTTTGATTCTTTCCAAGTGAATCTTCTTCCTTAGATAAGCAGAGTAGCTGAAAGGGATAGGAAGAGAGCACATAGAGAGGATTTGTGCACTGTAGTAGCCAACAAGCCACAAGGTTTACTTCTTTGTACTCGCAACCATTTTCTATTTAGAGAAAGAGAGAAGAGCGGCCTCAACTTCCAGTTGGCTTTTTTCCCAAAAGGGTTTCCCAAGATATATCTTTGGCCAATCATGGTTTGTGAGTTTTTCTCTATTTTATGCTTCATTATCACTTGCTTGCTTACGCAATAAACAATAAATTATAGATCCATAAATCTATAAAGAAATAAACCGTCATAGTGTAGATTTGGAATTTTTAAGTATAATTATCAAATATGTTGTGACGAACTATCTAGTGGAATATCCACAACAGTTTAGGGATCATATTGGTATCAAAGTAGGTTTCTTTGGGTATATTGGTAACTAAGTTGTAAATGTGGCATCGGCAAGTTCAGGGATCATGTGGTTGATCGCATCTGTGAGACACTTCATCGCCATTTGCTGACTATGTGGTTTTACAAGGAAAAACCAAAACGTTTCCCATGTTAAGCTGTGAATGCCTCCAATCAACTTTTCTCTATGCATCAACTCCTATTTCCATTGTTGTTCTAATGATTTCACCTGTGGGAGTTTGCTTGGAGAACATTCTATTATTAGATTACATAAATACAGACTATTGTTGATTAATTCAATCAAATTATTTGTCGTTGATCTACATTTGGATGTAGCTCTCTCAGCTTTCATTAACTGAGACTCCCATTTGGAAAATAGAATTTCTTTATGTGACTCCTGTATCTTTGGCAGGTTGGCAGCTTTTCCTTCATTTGAATCTTGCCAAGATAAAAACTTAATTAAGCTTTCATCTGCCTTCTCTAACTCAAGCCTTGCATCTACTGACTTATCGATCATAGATGCTGAAATATCACATAAAGGAAAAACCAACGAGATATTATAACACAGAAAGTCCAACTACCGAGCTAGACCCTTGGTCATCTCCAGGGCTTCAGTTCTTAATTCTTCTACCTTAGGATATCCTTTGAATCACTCTATTTGATCCTTCATTTGAGCGATTTGCTCTTCTTTTGATTTATTCACCTGCTCGTTCAATAGATGTAGTTTCCTCAATGTTTGGGATAACTCTTGCTGCTTATGGATGGCCTGTTCATCAATTCTCTGCTTTTCATTAATTAATTGCTCATTCAACTGGTCATTAAGTTGTCTCTGTTCCACCAACTGTTGTTCAAGCTGCTCTATTTTTTTGTTGTCGTTCTACCAATTGTGCCTCTAGCTGAATGATCGCCTGGTCTTTTTCCTTCAATAAATTATTAACCTCTGAAACCTTATCTATTGTTCTCGTTGTGTATGCTCCGGCATATTGAGAAAGTTTGGTTAAATCTTCGGAGGGATTTACTTCCTCCCTCCATACCACATTCATCATTTCTATCTGAGCAGTCAAAAGAGGAGACTGATCAATTTTCCTCTTCTTCCTCTGTCTTTTCACTACAGCCCTATGCTTAGGGATGTAGAAGACATCTAGTGGTGGTATCTCTTCTATATGCAAAACAATTTCATCAGTAAGATTTTCAGGGATGATCTCAATGTCTTTATGAAATATGGGTGGGTTGCTTGTCCCTGCAATCAGAACTGTGTTGACTATTGTTTTCTGTGTTGTAGACGCCTGTGGTGTAGTGAGCCCTTGGGTGTTCTCTAGATTACTGATAATAGAATCAAATTGTTCCCACTCCTTGATTAACTTAAGGTCAACATTAATGTGTGTATCAAGGGGTTCACTAATTGTTCCCTGCTTCTGCTTCTGTTCTGGTGTCTTCTTCTTTTTAGGAACCTTCTCCATTTCGGGAGCATTCTTAGTGATTTTCTGTTCACTGTGGCCTTGTGGTTGAACCGTTGAAGTTGTAGCTAATAGATCTAAAGGCGAGGTTTCCAATCTCTGAGCCCTGAGCCCTAAGCCTATGGAATTTCTCTAATCCTTTTGTTTCCAATTTAGTCTTAGCCATTTCTTTGACCTAGAAAAATAGTTGTGTTGAAGAAAACAAGTCGTCAAAGCTATCCTCTTCGTGATCAAATCTAGCGATTTTAGCCTGAGAGGTAACATTATGTGCCACCTTTTTAGGGTCATACTGCCTTTTTGGAATAGTTGCAAGATTTAACAACTTGATTTTCTCGGCCTCTTTCTCTGCATTTTTAAAATCATGCAGGGTAAAGGCGCCACACCGAAGGGGAAATGTAGGCCACATGTGTTTCTTGGAATCCCTAAGGATCTTTGACATTCCTGCAACTGTTATCTGATATGCTAATTCCCAGGCCAGTTGTTTATCAGGGATATACATAGGAAGAACGTGAGGATCAATAAGACTACCGAAAAGCCTTATAAAGGTAAATTTCTCTTCTCCAAACCAACTACCCACTGTTGTTAGGTCAATTGTTGCTTCCTCGGATATCCTAGGGGCAGGCTTATTGAATAAGGAGTAATATACAGGAAGAATAAAACCATGACAAATCTTATACAATGGTTCTTATAATGGGCCTTCCACAGCTCTTTGTGGTAGATGTGAACGGGATTGGGGTCCTCGGGAGTCCATCTCCATCCGAGAATGGGGTATTCGGAATTAAAACAGATGGTATCCATAATATAGGCACTGAAGTAAAAAGGAGGTATCACCCGGGAAGTCACAGACCTCTTTCTTCTATATTCAAATATTTCGGTAGCCATTTTATCAAAGAGAATGTTTTCCCAATCCATAATATAGTCGTGAATTGCAGCTTCCATTAAAGAAACCATATCTATAGAGAACTTAGCGGAATTATGGACTCCAAAGAGTCTGCACATCAATGCGCCAACATAACAATAAGGAGAGGCTAATGAATCTACAGAGTACATACCTGATGTCTCGTGCTTGTGTTTGGTCGGGAAGTGTCTCCATTGCCTAATAAGATTTGATTCAATGTCATTTTCCTTTACAAAAGCTTCTAAGAATGCTTTATTATAATACTTCTCTCGCTTGGGTAAATGATACATATGTCTTAGATCCTCTGCTCTAAATGACCCGAACACTTTTCCTTCGATTGTACTAAACGTCCTGTCTGTAGTTGCAATGCTTTCAACAATCCATCTGACCACGTCATTATATGGCAAAACTTTGGGATGCGCTGCTATTCTATGTAGGTAGGAGCAAGCCAATTCTTTCAACGTATTCTCTGATTTACTTGTAGAATCTGTTGTAGCTTCTTCTTCGAGTTCTTCAGGCTCTTCCGCTTCTAGTAAATTATAGATACTCTCCCAGCTTGCTTTTCCAAAATCGAGGCAAGTTGTATTTGATATCAATCCTTTTTTATTCGGCTCTGATTCTTTAACTACGACAGGGGCCTTCGCTTTCTTCACCTTCTTTCCCATCTTTTCCGGATTCATAAGCTTAGAGAAGCTCTGCACAGACAATGGAAAACGTAACAGAGAAATATTTGTGCTAAAAGCTTAATACAGAATGAAAACAGTTAAGGTAATTTGCATATGATAAACTAAATGTAATTAAGAATCACCACGGGTGAAATCCTTGAAGGATTCACCCTTAACTGCGAAATTAATAACCATCATAGTCGCCAATCGTAGTAAATAAATGTCATAATTACCCGTCGCATCGGCCATATGCTTAATGATCCTTTCGAGCATGTCTTTAGATTTCCCCGATCAGCGATCAGCGATAAATCACGAATCGCAATCAAAGATTCAATGAGTCAGGCTTAGCGTTTCAAACTAATAGCTCCGATCGTGATAAAGGAAAATATAATAAGGCGAGGTATGTTCAGCAAATAGTTTGGTTTATTGCTTTCAAAATTTATATTCACAAATAATACCTTTTAACGAGGTTTCCTTGAAATGAGCGCCTTTCTTTATAATATCGCAATCGAGAGATTCAAAGTCATCCTTGCTATGTGTTGTGGGATACCTTCGATTGCCGATTGCGATTACATTATCGGATCGAAGGTTTTAATTAGGACCTTTTTTAAGTGCATCCTTTTATCATTGCGATAAGCGACCTTTGGTTGCTTTATCGCATCAGAGAGTTACTTAGGATGACTTTTCAAAATGATATTTCACATTTTATCAAAAGGTTTTAGGTAATAACTCTATTGCATCAGGCCTTTTGTGTGATATGATTAATGCCAGGCAAGCGGTTTTATTGAATCACTAATTTTCTAAGTTTATTAAAAAGGGACCCATTTCTAATTAAAGTTTTTGTAAAAAAAAATTAAAGAAACGGAGGGTTGTTGTACAGTGCAACAATTGGCGATTCACTTAAAGAAACAGTTATTTCTCAGAAAGTAATGCAATATTCTAACTTTCTTTATTTGAAAACCTTTGAGTATAGAGAAAATCTAAGAACAACTAGATAATCATTAACTCTGAATATAATGAAAAAAATGTTTTTGCAATTTCTTTCCCATCTTAAAAATAAAAACATTCTAAGTTCAATTAAGCCTTGATTTGTTGATAAAGATGAAACAAGAAGATTTCTCCAACTTAGCTTATATAATGACTTTGTTGTCATAGGTAGAGCCTCTGCTGCCAGCAAACATTTATCATCTCGACAGAGTTACCTTTTAACCATTCAATCATTCATTGTCCCATCCATTTCAGAGTATAATTTCTTAGAGTAAATCCAAAAAGATATGTTTCCACATATTTTCTTTATTGCATTTTCCATCTTCTTTATTTTTATTTTAAAAGATAAAATGCCATTGTCCTGGTTTGGTGGCCAACTATTGACAATGCCATTCATTGGTTGTAATTGAACTAAACAAGTTGGCTCATGATGAGACCCCTTGTCTTACAATTACAAGCCATTACCCTGTTTTGATATGCAGTATTGGTAATATCAGTTCAATTAGTTCCTTATGATCAAAGTAAGCAGGCTCGTAAAGAGACCTCTTATCTTTTATATCATACATATTTTAGAATTACACTCTGAAAAATCACAATCTTTGTGAATGGGGTGAATGATTTACTCCTTGAGAGAATATGGATGACAGTGTAAGAGTTGTAGATGCTAAGTTTGGATAGGCCTTTGCTTTTTATAGATAACCTCATTTGGGCTTTAACAACTTGGAATGATTTACAGTATTTTAAAATTTGAAAAGATCTTACAAAAAAAAAGAGGTTTTCAAAGTTTAATTCTATCTAATTCCCAGCACTTCCTTCTTTTCCTTGAAGCCTTTCATCTATCAAAAGTAAATATTAACACTATTTTCTTTAAGCAACCTTCAAAACAATAAAGGCCAATAGAAGACTATTTACAACTTTATTTTCTAGCAAACAAACAAAACTGCAAATTCACACAAATACGACTACAAATTGAATATTTACAAATAAGGGGTTACCTCCGTAAGTAAAGAATTTCTTCAAGATAAGCCCATTGACAGGGAGAGAATCTCTCTTTCCTGATAAATCTTGCAATATGAATGTTGATGGGCCTACTTCTCGATGATTTGAAACAGTCCTAGCCACATTTTCTGAAATTTAGTGTGTTTACCTTTATCTTCGTGGGCTTTGTCCCATTTCAAAACAAGATCACCAGTCTGTAAAAATTTTGGGCTAGTGGAAGTTATATCAAAAGAAGACTTAATAACCTGTTGATGCTTGGCACGTGTAATTCTGGCTTTTTCCCTTTCTTCTTCTAATTTAAGGAATTGATTATATCTCAATTGAATAGAAGATGAGGGATTTTCTTCAATAAATTGCATTAAGGCTAGAGATGGGAGTGTTAAGTTTGCTAATATGACAGTTTCCTTTCCATACACTAAATTAAATGAAGAAGTGCCTATTAAGGCCTTTTGTGTTATGTGATCTGCCCATAGTGCAAATACTAAAGACTTGTGCCAATTTTTTTGATTCTCATCAACAGTTCTCTTAATGATTTTGATGAGATTTTTATTGGTCGATTCTGCTAAACCATTACCCTGAGGGTAGTAGTTTGCAGAGTATTTCAATTTAAACCCTCTTTTAATAACAAATTCAAGTATGGTATTTCCAGAGAAATAAGATGCATTATTGAAAATGAGAGCATTAGGTACTCCAAACCTGGTAATGATGAACTAATCTATGAAGTCGATAATTGCCTTAGAGTTGGTTACCTTCAAAGGAATTGCTTCTACCCACTTTGTAAAGTAATCCATTGTTGTAAGGATATACTTGTGCTGCTTGGAGGAATGTGGAATAATCTCTCCAATGATATCCAGTCCCCATTGTTCAAATGGTTGTTCAATGTTGACCAGTTGCAAAGGAAAGACTGATTTTCTTTGTCTTCCACTGGCAGTTTGACATGTCCTACATTTCCTTACGTATTCATGGGCATCTTTAAATAACGTGGGCCAATAATAACCAGCATGTATAATTTTGTGAGCTGTTATATCACCTCCAAAATGTCCACCTACTGGACCATCATGTAATTCCTGCAAGACCTTCTGTGCTTCAGTTTTTTCAAGGCATCTTAATAAAACCGAATCATAATTCTTTCTAAACAACACATCATCAATAATCTCGAAATTTTTAGCTTCTAGTCTTATGGCACGTTTATTTTTATAGGAAAAATTAGAAGGAGCATATCCATTTTTCAAATAAAATAACAAATCCGCATATTGAGATTTAGGGTTGATGGTACTTATCTCATTGATTTCCTCAATATTATTTGAACCTTCATGTTCCTGAATGTTAAAAGCTCCTGCTAACAACGTGCAAAAACCTTGACCTTTGACAATTTTCGTTGGTTTAGTGTCCAAATCATATTCTTGTAACGTTGTAACCTAGTTGGCCCTCTTCTCTCCTAATTCCCTCTGGACTAGTAATTGTCTCACTGCTGAAAATGGGACTATTAATTTTGTATGAGTTTTTAAGAGGAAAGGCCTAAAGTGTTTAATAGATTTGAACACAGCGAAAGCTTGTTTTTCTACTTCAGAATAATTAAGCTCAGCGCCTTGGAGATTTGAACTAAAAAATGATATGGGTGCTTCCATGTTTTGATCATTGATTTGTGTCAACACAGTTGTATAGGAAGTATCGGATGCCAAAGTACATAAAATAAAATGATTGGAAAAATTTGGAGTGTTTAATGCAGGAGCATTTATGATTCCCTGTTTGATTGAATCAAAAGCTTTCTTTTCTTTATGCCCCCATTTGAACACTGAATTTTTCTTAATCATGGTCTGTAATGGTAAAACAATCTGTGAAAAATCTGGAACAAACCTTTTTATTGCATTGATTTTTTATTGTGTGGAAGTGGAATATCATAAATCTCCTTGATCCTTTCAGGATCGATATAAATACCATCTCTTGAGACAATAAATCCCAAGAGTTTACCTTGGTCAAGAGCAAAAAATGATTTCTTGGGATTCAATGAAATCTCATACCTTTTACAGCATTCAAAGATTTGTTTCAAATCATGTAAATAATTTGCTCTCTTCTTGGAGAAGACAATAATGTCATCCAAATAGACAACAACCAACTTACTAATTAAACTCTTAAATGTTATATCCATTGCTCTCTTGAAGGTAGCTCCTGCATTAATCAAACTGAAAGGCATTTTTTGGTAGCCATATGTTCCCCACTTAATTCTGAAAGTAGTCTTGAGTCTATCATCTGGATGCACCAATATTTGGTTATATCCAGAAAAACCATCTAAAAAAGACATGAATTCAGAATCAGCCACTGAATGAAGAGTTTGCTCCATTGTTGGTAGTGGGAAGTTATCATTTTAGCTAACTTTATTAAGATTTCTGAAATCAATGCAAATTCTAATGTCACCGTTCTTCTTTCTAACAGGTATTAAGTTAAAAACCCACTTTGAATGTCTAACAGGGAAAATTATCTTAGCTTTCAAGAGTTTGTTTAACTCAGCTTCAATCTGACTTTCTAGGTTCGGATGAATTTTCCTCAATTTCTGCTATACCGGTTTCTCTTCAGGCATCATTGGAATTGTATGTTCTATGATAGAAGTATCATATGTTTTTAAGTCATCATAATTCCAAGCGAAAACATTTTTATATTTATTCAAAAGTCTGATAAAGGCAAATCTTTCTTCTGATGTAAGTCCTAATCCCAGATTAATATTTTGTGGTTTGGCCTCAGTGCCAAGGTTTATTAATTCAAATCGCAAAGTAGAACTATGAACTTTTGAATTAGTAACTTGCTTAAACCTATCATTGATGTCATATAGATCTTCAAACTTGACTACTGATTTAGGTATGGAATTTTCCTCAAGTCTTTGCTTCATTTGAAGATCATGATCGCTCTCATCAATAATCTGGTCATCATAGGATTTATCAGAAGTTAAGAAATTTAAAATGTCGTCGTCATGATTGAATACCCACCAGTTAGTGACATTGTCTAGAACTGATGGTCTAAAAATTAATTCAACTGAAAATCTATCAAGGCTGTAATCCTCGGATGGGAGGAGCTTAAAAGCAACATTGGCTAGTAAATCAGTTGTTGCATTCTGAAATCTAGGAATGGGAGAAATATTAAACGCTAAAAAATGAGATATAAGGTCTTGAACCAAGGACTGATAATGTTTAAGATGTCCGGAAAGGCAATGAATAGTATTTCTTATCTGCTTGATAACGATGTTGGAATCACCATATACTTTTAGATATTGCACTTTCGGGCCTATTGCTTTGTAAAGTCCTTGGATCAACGCCTCATATTCAGCAGTATTATTTGTACACTCAAATTCTAGTCTACAGGATAACATAGTTTTTTCTCCTTCAGGACTAACTAAAATACATCCTGCTCCTACACCGTCATTGGATTTTGATCCATCAAAATATAAAGACCAAAATACAGGTTTATCTACAGTTTTATTTACAATTTCTTCAGCAATATTAACACATCTTGATGTATCTGTATGAGAAAAAATTTCTATTTGAGATGTGAAACTATTAACTGAGAAAGGTGATGATTGAGCATTAAAATTACCAAAGAAAGTTTCAGATGAGTAGTTGCCAAGCATATTATTATTGAAAGCTATGGGTTGGTTTTCTTGCTCAAATTCTATTACAGTATGAGTCATGTGCTTCTCCCGATCGATCTTACTCTGATTTGGTTTTCCTTTATAGGGAAGCCACATATGAGACCAATTGATAGAAATGTAACCATGGAGTTTCTCAGACCAATCCCTGCTTAAAATTAATCCATAAAACTCGAGGATGTCAGCAATCAGTATATCAATTCTTTGAACTACTCTTGGATCAGTTGATAACCTAATGGTGACTGAATTGATTTCTCCTAATACTTGAACCTTAGTTCTATCCAACTGAACAATATGCACTGTAGATTTTTGAAGCTCAATATTCAATTTTGAACACACTGAAACTGGCATTATATTCGATGAAGCCCCTAAATCTATCAAGAAATTATGCAAGTTTCTATTGTAGATTTCATAGGTCAAGAGAAAAGGAGGGGTATGAGAATTAGATATGTCTCCGATCAACACAGCATCAGTAGCGTCTACTCTATCAGATGGTGGCTTACCTGTTCCATTAGCTGTCTTGGATAGTACAGCATTTGGAAGAGGAGAAGAAGGTATTGCATTTAATTCTTTGAATAGCAATTTTTGTTGTTGTTTGAGCTTGCTAAGCTCAAATATAGAGATATTTGCTCTAGTCTTCTTCATGTCTTCAATGATGTTGTAATCCATAGAGTCAGTGACTACCAATGTCTTGGATGATGAAGGTGGATTGGAAGATGATGGCTGATTTTGAGTAAGCACTGGCGTAGATTTCTTTGTGGGAGCTTTATCTTTAGTAGCAGGACTCACATTTTTCTTCTTTTGAGTTGGTTGAACAGGTTCTACTGATCCTTTACTCCTGGTACTTACTGGGAAAGCTTCCTATTCACTTTCAGTATCTGAATTGGGCAAAATGAAGTCCCACATACCATGACATTCAACAACCTCTTCTTCCTCAGTTTCCTCCGATGATAAGATTGTATCTTCATCTTCATCGTTATCCGGATCTAATTCTGCATTAGCTATAGCATTAGGCGGTTTTGATTCAGGTTTTTTGAAGTTTCTAAATGGCTTCTTAGTGGAGGTCTCAGCTACTTGTTTTTTAATTTCTACCATTTGGATCTTTAGCCACTTTCTTCTTTGAATCGTCTTTATAAATAACTTTTTTAGACTTTCTCTCCTCAAGAGCAGTTTTCTTTTCTAAAGCTATTATACGTTTTTCAACGGTGATTGCTTCTTTCATATTCTCTACTAAAGTAGGCTTTGCAGCCCTATCAATGAAGATTGCTATATTCAAAGGTATGGCAGAGATATACCATTCACTTCAAACCTCTTCACTAGGTTTGGATGCGGTAGGAATCTTATTTAAGAGCTTATTAAATCGCGAGTTGAAATCTTTGATAGGTTCTCTTGATTCAGCGTTAAGATTTGAGAGATCATTAATTAATGTCGCCATAGACCTATCATCACCGAATTTAGTCAAGAACTGCTCTTGGAAAATGTTCCAACTAGTAATAGATCCTGATGGTAATGAGAAATACCAGGACCCAGCTACTCCTTGTAAGGTATATGGGAAAACCCTAACAGCAGCATCTTCTTCAGTAACTCCATTTAAGTTTACTAACAACATAAAGTTGTTTGTGTTCTTCTACTAGTACGCCTATATCTAGGTTAAACTTTGGCAGTTATTTTTCGGGATGAGCTGGCAATTGACTCAAGGGTGCAGGCATTGAGACTACCCCTGGATTGTTCCATGGGCTCTGTGCCATTGTTGGGTTACTAACAGAGGAAAGCACAGATGAAGTTACAAGTGGTTGGGAAGACGATGTTGAAGTTCCAGTTCCCTGTTGAACAACAATATGGAGTGGAGTGGATGGTTGACTTTGCAATGGATTAAATGAAATGGATGATGATGATGAAAGAGTCTCACTGTCAGACCCTTTAGGTGTCTTCCTTGCTCTTTTTCTTTTAGGCGGAGGAAATTTTGTGAGTTCAATACCAAGTTTTTCACTATGTAATCTGGTAAGAGGATAGGAAGGAATGTACTGCGAAGTCACACTGCCTTGAGATAACTCGGATTTCTGTCGTGATATTGACAATCCTTGAAGTTTATGAATTAGAAACTGAACTTCAGGAGGTTCCAGAGTGGATTTATCTAAGATGTTTTGGGGTTCAGCAATGGTGGTTGTTTTCTCAACTTCTCGCTTAGAAATTGGAGATTGAGAATGCAAGGGAGAAGTCGGGGGAGATGTTGAGAGAGATTTACTCTCGGAATGGGCTATGGATTTGGATTTGCTCGCCATTCACAGTTCATGCCCTCCTTCTAGCGCTGAAATATTGATGCCTCTAAAATCGTTGCATCAACATCGGGGAAAACCACCCGGTCCGGACCTTAAAGCAGCTCATTTTCCGTTTGGTGTGGTGGCTCCAACCGGATGTAATGTGACTAGTTTCCCAATGATATATGAGTTGATGGGTGATTGGTTTGTAATGGATAATGGGAATGATAAGTGCTTTATTCTAAAGTGCAAAAAACATACAAAGATAACTAATCTATCACGGCAATTCTTCTAGCAATGCAATTCTTGATTGTTTCTATTGACAAGTAAACATGAAGATGACTTACTCATAAATAGAAATATGCATTCATATGATAATTACTTTGTTCAATTAGTTGAAAAAAAAATAATTAAAACATTATCGCACTGATCGTAATATATCACTGACATATATATATGAAAAATGACAATTCAGAAACATTCAATAGTGACAAGTTAAAGAATTGTTGTAGACATGTATACATATATCAATAATAGCAAAGTTGATAAATGCTAATTCACATAGACAGATAAAGCAAAAACATAGATAGTAGTACCGTATGCATTTGGATCTCCTCCGATGTCAATCAGATTCAAATTCTGCCTTCTAATTTGAAAATACTTTCATAGGAAGCAAAAGTGCATATCTCATAAAAGCCTTCTTTGTCAAAATTCAGAATTCAGGTCCAGTGTTTTATAAAAATAAATATATCGGAAGCACAATAGTGCAACTCCCAACTTAAGTTTTAACACAAAATTGAGGACCCTTTCTAAAAACATGAAAGGGGCTAAATACTACAAAAAATAACAAACTCAAAAAGAAAGTCGCTATGAGCTGGTATAACCAAAAACATAAAAATATGGAATTTATCTCGAAATAGCAGCGCTGTAGTCGGTTGAAAGGATTCACTGTATCGACCTATCTTCTTGTGATTGCAGTTGACAAATGGCAAGCATTAGTTGAACCTCTGGTGGCTGACTCATACGAGAGTGTAACTGAGTTGTAAATGTGGCATCGGAAAGTTCGGGGATCATGTGGTTGATCGCATCTGTGAGACACTTCATCGCCATTTGTTGACTATGTGGTTTTACAAGGAAAAACAAAACGTTTCCCATGTTAAGCTGTGAATGCCTCCAATCAGTCTTTCTCTATGCATCAGCTCCTGTTTCCACTGTTGTTCTAATGATTTCACTTGTGGGAGTTTGCCTGGAGAACATTCTGTTATTAGATTACATAAATACAGACTATTGTTGATTAATTCAATCAAATTATTTGTTGTTGATCTGCATCTGGATGTAGCTCTCAGCTTTCATTGACTGAGACTCCCATTCGGAAAATAGAATTTCTTTATGTGACTCCTGTATCTTTGGCAAGTTGGCAGCTTTTCTTTCATTTGAATCTTGCCAAGATAAAAACTTAGTTAAGCTTTCATCTGCCTTCACTAACTCAAGCCTTGCATCTACAGACTTATCGATCATCGCTGCTGAGATATCACATAAAGGAACAACCAATGAGATATTATAACACAAAAGGTCCAACTGTCGAGATAAAGCCTTCGTCATCTCCAGGGCTTCAGTTCTTAATTCTTCTACCTTGGGATATCCTTTGAATCGCTCTATTTGATCCTTCATTTGAGCGATTTGCTCTTCTTTTCATTTATTCACCTGCTCATTCAATAGTTGTAGTTTGCTCAATACTTGGGATAACTCTTCTGCTTATGGATGGCCTATTCATCAATCCGCTGCTTTTCATTAATTAATTGCTCATTCAACTGGTCATTAAGTTGTCTCTATTCCGCCAACTGTTGTTCAAGCTGCTCTATTTTTTGTTGTCGTTCTACCAATTGTGCCTCTAGCTGAACGATCGCCTGGTCTTTTTCCTTCAATAAATGATTAACCTCTAAAACCTTATCTATTGTTGCCGCTGTGTATGCTTCAGCATACTGAGAAAGTTGGTTTAAATCTTCGGAGGGATTTACTTCCTCCCTCCATACCACATTCATCATTTCCATATGAGGAGTCAAAAGAGGACAATGATCAATTTTCCTCTTCTTCCTCTATCTTTTGACTACAGCCCTATGCTTAGGGATGTAGAAGACATCTAGTGGTGGTATCTCTTCTATATGCAAAACAATTTCATCAGTGGGATTTTTAGGGATGATCTTAATGTCTTTATGAAACTTGGGTGGGCCGCTTGTTCCTACAATCGGAACTGTGTTGACTACTGTTTTCTGTGCTATAGACACCTGTGGTGTAGTGAACCCTTGGGTGTTCTCTGGATTACTGATAATAGAATCAAATTGTTCCCACTCCTTGATTAACTTAGGGTCAAAATTAATGTGTGTATCAAGGGGTTCACTAACTGTTACCTGCTTCTGCTTCTGTTCTGGTGTCTTCTTCTTTTCGGGAACCTTCTCCATTTCGAGAGCATTCTTAGTGATTTTCTGTTCACTGTGGCCTTGTGGTTGAACCATTGAAGTTGTAGCTAATAGATTTAAAGGCAGGGTTTCCAATTTTTGAGCCCTGAGCCTATGGAATTTCTCTAATCCTTTTGTTCCCAATTTAGCCTTAGCCATTTCTTTGACCTAGAAAAATAGTTGTGCTGAAGAAAACAAGTCGTCAAAGCTATCCTCTTCGTGATCAAATCTAGTGATTTTAGCCTGAGAGGTAACATTATAAGCAACCTTTTTAGGGTCATACTGCCTTTTTGGAATAGTTGCAAGATTTAACAACTTGATTTTCTCGGCCTCTTTCTCTGCATTTTTAAAATCATGCAAGGTAAAGGCACGACACCAAAGGGGAAATGTAGGCCACATGTGTTTCTTGGAATCCCTAAGGGTCTTTGACATTCCTGCAACTGTTATCTGATATGCTAATCTTCGGGCCAATAGCTTATCAGGGATATACAGAGGAAGAACATGAGGATCAATAAGACTACCAAAAAGCCTTATATAGGTAAATTTCTCTTCTCCAAACCAACCACCCACTGTTGTTAGGTCAATTGTTGCTTCCTCGGATATCCTAGGTGCAGGCTTATTGAATAAGGAGTAATATACAGGAAGAATAAAACCATGACAAATCTTATACAAATGGTTCTTATAATGGGCCTTCCATAGCTCTTTGTGATAGATGTGAACGGAATTGGGGTCCTAGGGAGTCCATCTCCATCCGAGAATGGAATATTCGGAATTAAAACAGATGGTGTCCATAATATAGGCATTGAAGTAAAAAGGAGGTATCACCCAGGAAGTCACAGACCTCTTTCTTCTATATTCAAGTATCTCGGTGGCCATTTTATCATAGAGAATATTTGCCCAATCCATAATAATGTTGTGAACTACAACTTCCATTAAAGAAACCATATCTATAGAGAACTTAGCAGAATTATGGACTCCGAAGAGTCTGCACATCAATGCGCCAGCATAACAATAAGGAGAGGCTAATGAATCTACAGAGTACATACCCGATGTCTCGTGCTTGTGTTTGGTCGGGAAGTGTCTCCATTGCCTGATAAGATCTGATTCAATGTCGTTTTCCTTCACAAAAGCTTCTAAGAAAGCTTTATTATAATACTTCTCTAACTTGGGTAAATGATACATTTGTCTGAGATCCTCTGCTCTAAATGACCCGAACACTTTTCCTTCGGCGGTACTAAACGTCCTGTCTGTAGTTGCAATGCTTTCAACAATCCATCTGACCACGTCATTATATGGCAAAAATTTGGGACGCGCTGCTATTCTGTGTAGGTATGAGCAAGCCAATTCTTTCAACGTATTCTCTGATTTACTTGTAGAATCTGTTGTAGCTTCTTCTTCGAGTTCTTCAAACTCTTCCGCTTTTAGTAAATTATAGATACTCTCCCAGCTTGCTTTTCCTAAACCGAAGCAAGTCGTATCTGATATCAATCCTTTCTTATTCAGCTCTGGTTCATTAACTACGACAGGGACCTCGGCTTTCTTCACCTTCTTTCCCATCTTTTTCAGATTCATAAGCTCAGAGAAGCTCTGCACAGACAATGGAAAACGTAACAGAGAAACATTTATGCTGAAAGCTTAATACGGAATGAGAACAGTTAAGGTAATTCGCATATGATAAACTAAATGTAATTAAGAATCACCACGGGTGAAATCCTCGAAGGATTCACCCTTAACTGCGAAATTAATAACCATCATAGCCGCCAATCGTAGTAAATAAATGTCATAATTACCCATCGCATCGGCCATATGCTTAATGATCCCTTCGAGCGTGTCTTTAGATTTCTTCGATCAACGATCAGCGATAAATCGCGAATCGCAATTAGAAGATTCAATGGGTCCGGCTTAGCGTTTCAGACTAATAGCTCTGATCGTGATAAAGGAAAATATAATAAGGCGAGGTATGTTTAACGAATAGTTTGGTTTATTGCTTTTAAAATTTATATTCGCAAATAATACCTTTTAACGAGGTTTCCTTGAAATGAGCGCCTTTCTTTATAATATCACAATCGAGAGATTCAAAGTCATCCTTGCTATGTGTTGTGTGATACCTCCGATTGCCGATTGCGATTACGTTATCGGATCGGAGATTTTACTAAGGACCTTTTTCAATGCATCATTTTATCATTGCGATATGCGATCTTTGATCGCTTTATCGCATCGGAGAGTTACTTATGATAACTTTTCAAAAGGATATTTCACATTTTATCAAAAGGTTTTAGGTAATAACTCTATTGCATAGGGCCTTTTGTGTGATATGATTAATGCCAGGCAAGCGGTTTTATTGAATCACTAATTTTTAAGTTTATTAATAAGGGACCCATTTCTAATTAAAGTTTTTGTAAATTTAGAGAAAAGGGGGGTTGTTGTACAGCACAACGATCAGTTAAGCCAAAAGTTATAAAACCCCGGTCATGGTCGATGAATTTGTAAATAACCCTCTTGATACTGCAAAAGAGAGGTTTCTATTTTCGTGGTTGGAAGCACAAGCTATAGATATAATCCATATTGTGAATCTCCTCAAGGTAGCCCTAACAAATAACCTCGGGTTATTCGAAGAAAATGGGGGTTCTAACGCAGAGTTCCAATCAAAGGGGAGATTAGATGATCGGGAAGAAACAGAGAACGAGCCAAAGAAAGGACCCGAAAAAAGATCAACCTAGTTCGAGTGTCATGAACAATTCACAATCCCTGTTCAAAATAGAAGCGAAAATTGATATCAAGTCGTATCAAGGTGAGATCGATGCTCTAAAGCTAAATCACCAGCTACAGCAATTAGAAGTCTATTTCAATGTTCATCATATAGAGGAAGAACAAAAGATTTCATTTGCACGGTTGAATTTAAAGGGCCAATCCATGACCTAGTGGGAAAGCCACACAGAGACCTTGAGGTTGGAGAGAGATCCCCTAGTGACCAAGTGGGAGGACTTTAAAACCCTCATAAAGTCACAATTTTACCCCATCATAGAGGACTAGTGGATCCAGTGGCACTACTTCAAGCAGAAGCAGGGGCAGAGTGTACAGGAGTACAACGCAAAAATTAGAAAGATGGCCATAATGTTGGGTATTTCCCCAAAGAACCCAGGCGTACTCCTCAAGTATCTTGGGGGTGTACAAAGCCATCTACAGAAGCAAGTGATGTTGTTAGAGCCCAGATCGATGGACAAGGCTTGTGTACAAGCATAATACCTAGAGAATAAAGGCATGAAGAAATGGCAATCAAGTGGATGGAAGCAAAAGGAGCTCTGGGATGCTTCTAAGGAGGAGGAGAAGAAGTGGAAAGGGGGAAAAGATAAGAAAACGGCAGCCACAACACACCATTGCAAAGATCCCAACAACCATTGTAACATTAACAATCATATAGAGGAGAAGTTTTGGAAGTTGCATCTGGAGCTTAACCTGAAGAACAAAAAAGAAAGATAACAAGAAGAAGAATATGATGGCCAGTGGCCACTGATTCAAGCAACCACGTAGGAAATAGTTCGGACGTGGATGAAAGTTTGTTTGTACATCAATGCAGAAGGAGGTGAATCTTAATAGCCTTCAGCAACCAGAAGAGAAAGAAATGACCAAACTCTTCCACATAAAGATACAGGCCAAGAAGACAAATATTGATGCTCTATTTGAATTTTTACTCAAGATCGCAAGTGAATCTCATTGCAATAATGTTGGTGAACAAATTGGGATTGGAAGTTTGTGATCATCCAATCCCATATCCATTGGGATGGGTAAATAAGGATGCAAAGTTAAATGTAACAAAACAATGCAAAATTAGATTTGCTATCAGTGTTAATTTTATTGATGAAGTAGAACTAGATGTAGTTCCCCTTAATGTATGTGGAGTGGTATCTAAAAGTCCCTACCAATATCGGCTCGTCAAGAATGGAAAATCGTTCACCATCAATGCACACAAAAAAAATCGAAAATTTCGATGGTGAGTGCCAACCAAGAAAAGAAACAGATCAATTCTAGCAAGAAGTATGTTTTGTTGTTTTTAAGAGAAAATTAGTTAACAAAAGAGTCAGTAAGAGCAAAGGCATCCCTAGAGGGGTGTACTAAGAAATAAAAACAAAAACTGGAAGCGTTGCCACAGTGATACAAGGATGTGTTCCAGGATCCTAAAGGGCTATCACCCAAGAGGGAAATGAAGCATGAGATCTGGCTATTGTTAAACTCCCCATTGCCAAACATTGGGCTATACAAGCAATCTATTATAGAAGCAAGTGGGGTGAAGAAACAGTTGTAGCAACTACTGGAACATGGTGTCATTGGACCGAGTACATCACAATGTGGGTCACCCATCATCATTGTGCCAAATAAGGATGAGACTTGGTGAATGCGTATTTATTACAGGGCGTTGAACAAATTTATGCTCAAAAACAAGCAACCCCTGCCTAGAATAGATGATTTGCCAGATCTACAATGCACCAGCTATGTTTATGAGGTTAATGAATGATATATTGTGCCCTTTTATAAATTCATTTGTTATTGTCTACTTGGATGATATACTGGTATATAGTGCACCTGGGAAGAACACGTCTCACATTTGACACAAGTGCCAAAGACATTAAAGAAGCACCAACTGCTAGCAAAACTCAAGAAGTCTAAGTTTACACAACAGTCATTGTTGTATCTAGGGTATGTGACAGGTAGAGGAGAGTAGAAAAAGGATCCTGCCAAGATGGAGGCCATCACGAAGTTGTCGATGCCTACTAATGTTTCTAAGATTAGGAGTTACAATGGGGCAACATGGTACCTGAGGAAATTCATAACCTCGTTTTCAGTGGTAGTAGCACCACTCCACACCATAACAACAAGTGGCAAGAGTTTCCAATGGGGAAATTGTTAGCAAAGTACCTTTGAGGAGCTAAAGAAGAAGAGCAGTCAAGCACCAATTCTGGCATTACCGAACTTGCAGCAGCCCTTCGAAGTGGAGACTGATACAAATGGGAATGTTATGGGAGCGGTCTTCATTCAAGGGGGAAGGCTTGTATGCTACCATGCTAAAGTATGTCATGGGACAATTCTTAACTACCCTACTTACAACAACGAACTCTATGTCTTAGTGTAAGCTGTGAAAAAGTGGAAACACTATCTAATGGGAAAGGAGACAATAATCCACATTGATCACCAGCGACTACAGTACATGCAGGGCCAGAGTAAGCTACAGCAAACTACGCAATACAAGTGGATGGGGTTTCTACAAAAGTTTCATTTAGTGATCAAGTATAAGAAGGGCAACACAAACAAGTTGGCCAACATGCTTTCAAGGCTACACACATCAAAGATCAAAGCTTTGGGAAAGTTGATGCACATGGATCCATTCACCCATGATGCATACAAAGAGGCATATTCAAAGGATAAGGACTTCAAGGAGGTGTTTCAATAGCTGTTGGGCCAAAGTCATGTGCACAGTGGTGACAGCACAGTTGACTACCATCTCCAAGATGGGTTACTCAACTAGCTGGATAAGTTATGTGTTCCTAAGGGTGAGTGATCATAGCTAATTAGAGAGGTTCACACCTCCAAGGTTGTCGGGCACTTTGGTGTGGGGAAGATAGTGGCCAAATTTCAAAGGTATGTGTATTGGCCCCGTTACCCACAATTTTGTGGGTGATATCCGTAGGAGAATTTTCTTCTCCAAGATGGTCCTCAATCGACAACCCCTTGCAGCCACCAACTAGCTCGTTCTACCGCTTCTGCGCCACCTAAGCCAGCCATGTGGTCCCTCACCTATTTGTCATGATCGTATGTTTGAAGGTGGGCCTCCCGAACCTAAAGGTATGCCTTGTCATATGGTAATTGAGTATTGTAGTTTGCTTATCATGGACACTTCTAGGCATAGATAAATGGGGGTATTCGGCGGAAAGAATGGATTAGGTTTGTGCTCTTGTCCCCTAGACACCTTTTTGGATATTAACCTTGGATTCTAGTCCCGTGGGATCTCTTTTATTGACCATTTGGCTTTAGGGATGGTATTTCAAGGGAATCCCTAATTTTGGTTGCATGGTCCTACCCTCTCATCCGCATATATTACCCCCTTTCCACTCATTATTACCCCATTCATCATTTCTCCCACCTAGGTCCACATAGGGCTAGCTCTCCCCTTCCACTTGCCCACACCTTGGGTCAAGCTTGGAATGATGCCCCGGAGGTTGATGCAGCTCAAAAGAAAAGTAAAAGCACAATTGGTCACATTCAACAGGAAAATGTACCACAAAATGCAAAAGATCGTCAGGACAAATACATTTAGCACGTGAGCAAAAGCCAATACATGAGCTCGACCCCATCATCATGACCATCACCCTGGTTCCTACGCTCTATGAGCCCCCTTCATCATAAAGGAACCCATGATTGTCCCAACCCCTAATAGGCAATGAACAACCCTACCTTAAAAGGGAGTATTCACTGTTATATCTCACACATCATGCTCTTAACCCTTGGGCCTCGAGCAGTTAATTATAGAAAATCATAAAAATGCAAAAGGCATATAAAAAAGGGTGGAAAAATCAAAGTCGGGGCACCTCATGTATGACGATTGCTCCCTCCTATACATTATATACCCAAGTGTGGGCTTCCCTTTTATTAGCTACCCTTGTACCCAGCATGTGGCCCAAGGCTGCCCCTTCTCATTCCCTATTCCATTCACCTCTTTATCACATGCCACCACCTTTTAAAAGATGTACCTTAGACATAGTATCCCCTTTGAAAGTAGAAACCACCTAATGGGATACTTGGTTAACCCCATTTGGAGTTTGGAGACATTAGCACATGCTAAAGCCGATTATGGAAGGGCAGGCCATTTTGAAGTTCCCACCTATGGTCCATGGTTTGTAAGTTCTTTTACTCTATTTTTTTTATCACTTGTTGTACTAGAAGGCTAGGGGACGCATTGGATCTTATGCAAGATTGCAAGTGGTCTCCATCTTGAGTTTGGTTTCCCTATACGGGGTCCTAACCCTCTAGAAGGCTACATTGGCACATGTAGGGTGTGTGTTGAAAGCCATGGGCCTACACAGCAGTAGACAGCAGTCCATGGATCCCCAGAGATGTTCAAAGATTGGCTCAAAATCCATCTATTAGATGAGGAAGATGCACCTGGTTCACCTTTGCCCAGCCAGCGCCATAGATGTACCATGCACTTGGCAGCTGACCCAAGACTTGTAGGATGATGTGGCATCACCAACATCATCATCTGAGTCCTTACAGATGGTCTATAGGCATCTTCGACTCATTTGAAGACCCATGAAGTTATTATTATGCCCCCACACCAACTGAGAGCACCACCGGTTTATTTTTCAGAGAACAATGGGCCACCCCCTTGTCCATCACTTTTGAGAATCTTATTCTTCATTATGACACCTATGGACCTCATCAGGCCTCTTAGAGGGGCCCTACGACATATATTATTTATCATTTGACCTCTTAAGAGGCTTATTATTTCATTTATGAGCTAGTTTGGTGGGCTTGTCACCAAAAGTCGGGTTATTAGCACATTATTTTATGTTTGGGGCTTATGTAAGCCTAAGAGACTAATTCAAATTCCTAACTATTGTATAAATACAGATGAGATGAGTTCATTTTCTCATCATCACATTGGATTGGATCTTTCTTCCCTTTAGAGAATTTTGCACTTTTTCTGGGATGAAGAATTGGAGCATGGATGAATTTTGATATTTGGATTGGAGTATTTTATCTTGGAGCTTCTTTATTATCAAATTTTTGATGGTTGGATATGTTCTATTACATGTAAGTACATACTTTAAATGTTATTCTTGTTTTACTTTTATCATATGCATTGAATGGGATTTTCACTATAATAGGGCTAATTGTTGCATTGCATAATTGCAAATTTGTGAATTATTGTTTCTATATAGCATCTCTCAATAATTGAGCCATGTATGTGAATGAAATCTCCTGGAGATAATTCCTCAGGGGAATTTATCTTGATAAGCCATCTCTTTTGCCAAGCGAAGTATAAAAGCTTTGAGGTCTCTTCCTCTTGCCCTTAAGGCTAAGCGAAGTAGTCCTTAAGGCCTCCTTGACCGAAATTCAAGTTCCTTTCTCATTGTTCTCCTAGACTCCATTCTCCCCAAGGGATTAAGGCAGTAGTCCTCCAATAGGTGATCACTCAAAGAATACTTTTCTTCACCTTTCCCTCTCTCTTCTAGGTCTAGCCAAGTTGGGTCACCTAGGGCATCATTTTCTCGACAAAATAGCCCAGGAATAAATTTGATCTCCTAGCCTTTACTGCGTTGGTGTGTCCCTAAGGCCTCCTCCAATTTTGAAGCCATTCCAACGGTGGAGTTGTGAGATAACCCAAGCCCTAGCTCCGAGATCAAACTTTGCCATGGTGTTCCCTAGGCTAATGCCTGATATGATCAATTTGACACCTTAAAATGGAAATTCTTGTTTTGATCCTTTCCCCTTCCTTATCTGGGTTAAGAACATCATTGGTTGCTACATTCTCCCCCTTTAACCTAAACTAGGTCCACTTGGTCCCGTGTGGTCCCACACTTTTGAAAAGTCAAATCTTCAAGAGCCTTTTGGAAAGTCAAGTCCAATAAGGATTTTAGGATTGGGAAACTCCTTTACAAAACATATTCCTCTAACCTAACCCTCAAATCCTCACCTCCTTATCCAAGAAACCTTTGTACCTTGCTTACAAGCAAGTAAGCTTTATACTTAACACCCTTCTAGGGAAAGGATCATTAAGGTCACTTCACATCCATTGGTTGATTCATCCTTCACAAGTGACTTTCTATATATTGGGTACCCTCCCATTGTGAAAATCCATAAAGAGTAGGGAGTCTTTGTTGAGGTGACAGTGGGCTAAGCCTCCATCGTTGCCCTTTGATTTAGCAGTTGTCCCTTTAGAAGTCCCTTTTATGCCCCCCCTAGTTTGAGCAGTAACAGGCCCAAGATGCAAGAACAGGTAGTTAAGTTCAGAAGAAGATGAATGCTTTGTTGTAACAAAAAACAGGGTCTATACCATCCCTTACCTGTACCCACTACTCGCCCATGGGAAAACATTTTTGTGGACTTTGTGGGAGGAATACCAACAACCAGAAAGGGACATGACTACATGTTTGTGGTAGTTGACAGGTTCAACAAGATATGTGTTTTGATGCACTATAAGAAAACCATCAACGAGAAAGAAGCAGCAAAATTGTTCTTTGGACACGTCTAAATGCAGTTTGGGATACCCAAGAGCATCATTTCAACCAAGGACACAAGATTTCTAAGTGCATTTTGGACTACAATGTGGGAGTGGATGGACACAAAGTTAAAGAGGTCTACAACATTCCATCCTCAAACAAATGGGCAGACAAAAGTTATCAACAGGACTTTGGTGCAGCTTTTGAGGGGTTACAATCAAAACCATCCAATGACTTGGGATGAAAATCTAGTACATATACAACACTCTTCTAATAGAGCAGTGAACAATTCTACTAGTAATTCCCCATTTGAAACATGTTTTGGATACCTGCCACATTCACCTTTAGATATTGCATATGGGCAACAAGGAAGAGTGAGGGAGGATCTTACAGGGGATGCCTTGAGGGCTGAAATATTTGTGGAGAAAATCATGAAAATCCATATACAGGTACAAAAGACACTACAGAAGTCACAAGAAAAATACATGGCCAGGCATGATCAGCACAAAACAGAGAAGTCGTTCAATTTGGGAGACAGAGTATGGTAACAATTGAACAAGGAGAGGCTACAAGGTCCTAGTAAGAAAATCAAGGCTTTGTGGTATGGTCTCTTTGAGATACTAGAAAAGTTGGGAGATAATGCCTATAGACTCAGTCTACCCCCACACATGCGCATTTACTCAATTGCGAATGTAGAGAATCTAAAACTCTATGACCCTTCCATGCTAGATCAGGAAGAGGAATAGGTCCCACCTTTTGTAGAGGATTTGGCACTAGATACTCAAGCAGAGTTGACAGAGGATACAATTTTGCAGAAGAGGTCTAGAACTACACGAAAGGGGCAGCACGACCTTTTGCAGATTGGATTCAAAGGACAGCTTCCAGGCAAGGCTAAATGGTGCACCTAAGAGAAGGTGCAGGATAAATTTCCTCACCTCATTCAGTAGAAGCTTTTGGGGAGGGAGGTGTGACTCGAATTTGATCATTATGTTGTTTGTCATCCATCTCAATGCTTTTAGAATGGAAAAAGTGGAGTCATCTCACAGGACCATTTTTATCGACAGAGCCTAGTTTGGCAAATTAGGGTTTGAAACCTTCGAGGAGCATTTTGAGACATCAAACAACATTTTTCCAATGTTCCAACAAATTTTTGGGACGAGGAAACGCGGGAACGGGGATACGCACAAGGAGAGCGTATATAAGCAGCCCCAAAATTTAGGGAATTTTCAGGGAAACGGGGGGATGTCAAAGTTATAAAAATTATTAAAATTTTAATATATAAAAATAAAAAAATAAAATCCAAAAATATGTCAATAACTAAATAGAAAATCTTAATAATTATGAAATGTACATCTAAAGACTAAATATGATCATCATTACATATTATACTATTGTCATTTATGAATTATCAATGATCACTTGACATTTTTGTATTGTAAATCTAAAAGTAAATTACTAAATTGAATCCATCATTTGACAATTATGCAATGTTCCATCTAGATTATAAATTCATCATTTGGCATGATGAAAGGTACATTTAAATTAAATTAATAAATTCATCATTTGACAATTGAAATTATGCAATGCACATCAAATTTTCAAAAACGATAAAAAATAAATTCATCATATGACAATGATAATGACATTATGTTGAAGTCTAAAATAGCCATAGAATACTAAACTAGAAGTAAACGTAGAAAGCACTGAGCAATGAAATACTAGTAAATTTCTCAAAAAGTACTAAATAATATTAATAAATATTAAGTTTTAAGTTTTAATATACCTTTTTTTATTTTTTTTTAAGTTTTAAATTTCAAATATAATTTTTTTACATTTTTATTTTTTTTTAAATTCAATTTTTTGACCAATTTTAAGTTTTATATAGGTTTCATTTTAAAAAAAAAACGTTATATTTAAATTTGCATTTTTTTAATTTTTAATGTTTAAAAAAATTAATAGACAAAAAAAATGGGGGGACGCATATGCATCCCCTCGGCATCCCTCGTCCCCCTTGCATCCCCCCCAGTGTCCCCCTTGCATCCCCTTGGCGTCCCCTCGTCCCCCTTGCAAAGGGGTCGTGTTTCGTCGCCAGAAAAATGCCCCCCGGAGTTTCCTCGAGTTTCGCCAAAAAGGGGACGTGGGCAAAGCACTTCCCCGAGAGTTTCCTCAACCTCGAAGCGTGAGGTAGCATCGGTGGAACACTGCGTTTTTTGGGGGTAAAACTTTAGTGTCACAACTTTTTTTCCCATTCTACACATAGAGACCTTTCTAACGATGCATGGATCGCCTCAATCGAATTTTGTATGCAAAAGTTATGCCACTCGGAAGTTAACCTTCCTTATTTGACCACCATAATTCGAGAGGGTGCCACATCATCCCCCATTACTCAAGGAAAAGGGGCTAGCCACGTGATCATGAGGAAGACGACTCTAGAAGAGTCCATATCGTAACTTTGGTTAAAGGTTGAGGGAGTCAAACCTAACCACTAGTAGCCTAGTAGGCTATTGAGCAGTGTTACAACCAAGCCACCAGGAGGAAAAGGGGTTCGATTCTTTTCAAGTATATCTTGTTCCATAGATGAGAAGAGTAACCAAGAGGGAAAGGGAGAGAGCACACAGAGAGGATTTGTGCACTATGGTAGCCCATGAGCCACGGGCCTTCCTTCTTTGTACTCGCGGCCATTTTCTATTCAGAGAAACAGAGCATAGCAACCTCACCTTCCAGCTTGGTTTTTTCCCGAAAGGGTTTCCCAGGTTATATCTTGTGTCAATCATGATTTGTGAGTTTTATTTCATTGTTCTCTATCTTCTGCATAATTATAACTTGTTGCATACACAATACACAATGATTTACAAATCCACAAATCTAAAGAGAAATAAACCCTCATAGTGCAGATTTTTGGATTTTTAAGTATAATTTATCATATTTGTTTTGACAAACAATCCAATGGAATACCCACGACAGTTTACGGATCATTCTTGAACTCCACTCTAAAGCCCTTATCCTCCATGACCGAAACTAAGAACAAATTCTTCCTAAAACCTGGAAAAAACAAGACAACGTCAGAAAAAGAATTATCTAAGTCGAACTGACAAGAAATAGTACCAACCCCTACTCCTAGCTACTTGGTATCATCACCAAGCTCAACTTTTACTCCTGAGTCTTGCTTCCTCAAACTCGAAAATAACTATCAGGGTGATGTCATATGTTGAAATGCTCCATTATCCACATACCACATATCCATCATAATCATGTTGGTAGAAAGGCAAGATATCATCAAGAAATCCTTCTCAAACATTACAAAAAATTCATTTATCTAACTTTCGACAAAGACTAATACCTACTTCTATTGCCACTTCCCTTTAATCTTCTTCTCTACACACTATGATGCATAATGACCAAGCTTATGACAAACAAAGAATTTCATTTTAATCAAGTCCTTTCATGGTTGTGATGTTGACTCCTCACTCTTTCCCTTACCCTTATTGAGTCTTTTACCTCTGCCCCTATTTGACAAACCAAATAGAGCTAGGTTCTCATCACCACCATTGTTGCTAGACTTTGACTCCATCTGAGCCTCCTCTTGGATATAGTCATCCCAAAGAGTCTCGAAGTTAGGAAAGTTTTCTTGAGCACAAATTCCTTTGACAAATGGTTCCATGACAAATGGTTCCATGGCAAATGGTTGACAAATGCCATGTTCACTAGCTTTACATTTGCAATGTTCTCCCTAATCGTTGCAAGCTAACCATGAATCTATGTGATATTCACAAGGTAACTAGTGATCGTATCTAATATGGTCATCTCTAGGGATCTAAGTTCATTATACAATATCATCTTCCTGTTTATGTTCTAACTCTAGTAAAAGACTAACCAGGGTGAACATGTCCTTTGTCACCTCTTTCTCAGATACATGAGATATCAAATGGTCCTTTATGGCATCCAAGATCATCAGCTTGGCCTTCACTTCCTTCTTATTGTGAGCTACCAACTATTGCAAATATGTAGGTGGAGTCACAACGTCCTTAAAAATATCCCAAAGATCATTTTCTTTTGGTAAGAGTATATCCTTCACCCATGCTAAGAAATTTGAAGCACCGTCAAATTTATCTTCAACATGAGGCTAGTTAATGCCATCTCTGAGATCCACTACACAAACTTCCAAATTAGAATATAAAACTTCATTTTCTCTTACTATTGGTCCTCCTTCCCTGCAATAGATTTATTGTTGCAAACCCTAAAGAATCACAATTAGAGATCAAGCTCTTAAACCATGTGAAAAATTCAAAGCCCTAGGTGATTAATGTCCTTACGTTGAATTTAACTAATATTGAAATTAAATTTCAAACCATAACATCAAGCACATGATAGCTAGAAATTAAATAGCAGAAATATAAAAATTATTTTCACACATATACAGGTAATAACTTCTTCAAAATTTTCATTCCTTCAAAAAGCTTACAAGGAAACCTCCACACGTTGCCCAATAAAAATAGCATTGCATGGTTAGTGAAATCACCTTGAACTTGAGATTCTATAGATTGCTTGAGAGATGCAACTCCAGGAAGAACTGAAAACTAAAAACAAAAACCAAAAAAATAATTCTTTATTATACAAATTGCACCGCTATAATATGGCCCTGTTATATGGATCCATAAGGTATTGTCCATACAACTGTACAGACTTCCATACAACTTTACAAAATTGTTTTGCATGCTATCCCCAAATATGCTTCTTTCCTAGCTTTCCACGCTCTCTCCCTCTCTTTGTCACTAAACTTCCTCAATTTTTCATGTGTGATGAAAGACGCTATTTTGCCCTAACTTTATATTTTTACCAAAGAATCTATTTTTAAGATTACTCCTAGACTAAGTTGTGCATGAGATACAATTATAGACTTAACTGCTAAATATAAGACATCGTTTTCTTACTAAAATGAATCACAAAATTGAACTACTTTTTCAAAAAATGAATTACTTTTTGAAAATATCTTGAACTACTTCTCGCACGTTTACACTGAACCTATGTAGAAATTGTTGTCCGAGCTATAATTCTCAACATGGTGAAAGATGTTTGTTGCATGGAAGCTAACCTCAAACAACAATTCATGTACTCTCAACATCCCATTTACTACAACTAAAACTTTTGTAGCTGCAGACATCTTCATAGAATATCCTCACTTCTTTGATATTTGCAAAGGTTTTCAAGTATGACCATGTTTGGCAAAACCTTCCTAGTTTATGAAAACTAAGGTTGCTACCTTTAAACATACATACAAGCTAAGATCTCATTCAATTGGGTGGACAATATATTTGATATTGTGCTGCAAAAGAGAGTGAAACAAATGGCCACTACTCCAAAATGGATCATTATATAATTTGCCACCTCTTGGTACTTTGGGAGGGAAAATTTTAAGAATTGTCTTGCACAAGCCATTTTAAGGGCAGGTCCCAATTTCATTATTTGAAATCTAAAAACTTTCAAATCATGTTTGAGGCATCAAATAGCACTTTGTGGTCCACGCGGTTTTGGATGGACGATGATCGGGTGCTTTGTTAAGGCACTCCTTGATGTGAAGTTGTTGGTTCAATTCCCTATCTTAATCAGGGTGATATATTGGACATAAGATGCAGTCTTACCAAAACTACAAAAAAAAGCACTTTGTGGGGCCAAAACCTTACAAGCTTAGCTCTTACCCCTTCATCATTGCTCTAAACACCATAAGCTTTCCAACGGAGCAAAATCACCTCAATCAAAGTTCATATGCAGAAGTTATGCCTCTCGCAATTTGAACTGCCCTTTTAACCACCATGGTATCAAGTGGATGCCATTTTATTCCCCATTACTCACATCACATGGGGAGCTAATCACTTGTGAAATTTCAAAAGTATTCTAGAGCGTCCAAACCCCTAACACTAAGTGACGGTTGAGGCATAAAAAAACCCAAACCCTAACCCTAACCCTAGGGCCTAGACATTTATCAAGCTATGTTGAATACTAGGTTGCTAGGAAGGAAGTGGTTCCATTCTTCTGGTGTTGTTTTTGTTCAATAATTGAGTAGAGCATCTAGGACTGCGATATCAAAGCATAACAAAGAAGGTAGAAGATTATGTAGTAGCCATTCAAGCCAAGATATTGAAGCATAACAAAGGAGGTGGAAGATTATGTAGTAGCCATTCAGGCCACATTGTCCATGACAACTCCATAGTGACTGCCCCTTGTTAATTTTCTAACCCCAACAACCTAGCTACTTATTTCCTAGCAAATTATTACACAGATCTACTGAATAAAAAGCATAACTAAGATTTTAACATGTAAATAAAATATATAACAGCGGAAGCAAACATTAACCAATCTCAAACACAACAATTTTAGCCCACGAGGGGCATCTCAATTCGCAATCACCGTGTTATGAAGTATTATGTAAACCATGAGATTCAAGGTTCAAATCCCCCGTGGGTCAAGACAAAATAAAAACAATATCAAACACATGCACACATAATTTCTGCCCTTCAAAATTTGTTGTTTCATTAACAATAATCTATAGCATACAAGGGCTCTCTTCCTTGAATAATAACCATCTGAGGAAAAACACAAATACAACAAAACCTGGAAATAATCCACCTAATCAAACCCTCTGCAAATCTTGCATAGTTGATTTGGATCTTTCTCCCTTGCTACCTCTTGTACTCTTCCTCAAGCCCTGCACACTTGGATGAAAGTCCTCCTCCACCTAATCATTGAGATCTCACTATGTCATGTACTCAAGATGTGTTTTCTCCCTCAACCTATCCTTCATTTTATAAGTATGAGTTATTGACTAAATCCACAACCCTAAACTCTAAAGTGATTGACGGTTGAGATTCAATATCAACTTCACTTCAGATCAATAGCTGAGATTAATCTAATTCACTAATGCAAATAACCTTTGCATTTCATTAGATTAATTCACTTTTTCTTATAAAAGCCAATTACTTTAATAATTAAAATAATTGCTAAGATTAAGGGTCAATTAGGCAACTTCCGCATGTCTAAACACTTAGACTTGTGTAGAAGTACTTGCTTGAGCTACTCTCATGAACACTCCCTCTTAGCAAGGAAGGTACTTTTGGAAAAAACACTTGGAACTGGCTTCCCCTTCAATCTTAGCACAATGTCCCATGCATCATCTTTCACCATAGCTTTCCTCCAAACCTCTCGATCTGTTGCCTCTTCAATAATGCTACTTATTAATGCCATGTAGTTTGGAAACTTCTTCAGAGGCTTGATATCCCTAAATGTGCTCCTAAGAGCCTCCACATGCTCCTAAGCATCCCTCAATGTCTACTCAAACCACTTCAATCTCCTGACAGAACTAGAAGAAACCACTGGCACCTCCCCACGTGAAGATTGACTCTCTGAATTGAAAGTCTTTGCATGCTCTTCTCCCTTTGGAGCCTCTTGCTCTCATCCTCTGTCATTGTTGGTGGCAACTCATGAGACTTCTTGAATGCTAAGTTCTCCTTGAACCTAACATCCTTGCTCACAATTGTCTTCCTCTACACTAGTATGAAAGATCCTATAGGCTTTTGAGGTCTCAGTATACTCAACAAATATGCCCCTTTTGTCCTGAGGGCTCTAGCTTCATCCTCTTCTCCATAGGAATATGGATGTAGACTAGACAACCAAAGATCCTTGAGTGTCCTATCTCTAGTTTCATCCCCGTGAATGCCTCCTCAAGAGTCTTATCCCCCAATATCCTGTGACTCTGAGAGGAATCATGTTCAGCACATAAACTGCAATGTTGCACACCTTTGCCCAAAAAAACATAGCCAGCTCCTGCTCATGTGGCATAAACTTGGCAAAATCGATGAAGGACTAATTCTTTCTCTTCACGACAACAAATTGTTGAAGATTGTACGAGACTATCATCTCCTTCTTGATCCCTGCTTCCTTATAGAAATCCTTGAAGTCGTTGGAGGTGTATTGTCCCCCATCATCTGACCTCAATACCTTGATCTTCTTGCCTATTTGATTCTCCACATGGACCTTGAACATCCAAAACCAACTAAAGGCCTCATCCTTGGTCTCCATGAAGAAGATCCAAGTTTGCCTAGAATAGTCATCAATGAATGTGACATAATATTGTGCTCCCTGCACTGATGCCAGCAACATCAGCCCACACGCATCTGAGTGAATGAGATCCAAGATCCCCTTCCACATACTCTCATTACTTAGAAAAGTAGCCTTAGCATTCTTACCAAGCGCACATGCCCTGCTACTCAATACTAAAATCTGGGAAACCAGTGACAATCTCCCTTGGGATCAACAATGCCCTGTAGTGCAAGTGTCCCATCATCTTGTGCCATAGTTCGCACAGGTTGTCATTGTCATGTACCAATGCATGAACAGTTTTGCTTATCAACCTATGTAAATTGCTCTCTCTAACCCCAATGGCCATTGTTGTGTCCAAGTTATAATCCCTCTAACATAAATGAGCACCTACCCATTCCTAAACATGATTACATATCCTTTGTCCTTAATCATTGAGGCAAAGAGCAAGTTCTTCTTCAATCTAGGTTCATACAACATGTCCATGGCTTCCAACACCCCTCCTCACTTGAGTTAGAACTTAATGGTTCCAACACCCTTCACTGCATACTTGGCACCATTACCAAGCTCCACATCTAAATCTAAGTCTTTCACCGTCAAACTACTAAATAACTCACGTCTTCTGTCATATGGCGTGATGCACCACTGTCCAAGTACCAAGTACTCCTAATGATCATGTTGGTAGATAGACAAAAGAAAAATGAGAAGTCCTTCTCGACGTTCGTTGCAAGCTCTACAAGCTAAATATTTGTTAATGTTGTTGTCTACTGCAACTTCCCCTTACCCTTATTCTCCGAACATTATGATGCATAGTGCCCATTCTTGTGACAAATGAAGCACTTGAGCTTGCTCAAGTACTTCTTCTTCCATGGCTAGGAGGTTGCCCCCTCACTGTTACCCTTCCCTTTGCCCTTCTTGGCCATGCTAACCAAGGTCAGGTTCTCTCCATCTCCTTGCCTTAGACTCCATCTCCTTAGACTCCTCTTGAGTCTCTTCCTGGATGCAATCATCCCAAAGCCTCTCCCAATAGGGAAGCTTTTCCCGAAAGTAGATTCCCTTGACAAATGGTTCCCATGACTTGGGAAAAGCATTTAGTGTCACATTTACGAGCTCTACATCCTCCATCTTCTCCCCAATGGCTACAAGTTGATCTCATGTCTAGGTGATCTTCATGAAGTAACGTATCATTATCAAACCTTGACATCTAGATGGATCTGAGCTTTTTTCTCAAGATCATCTTCCTATTCATCTTGTCACTTTGGCACAAGCCCACTAGAACTTTGAACATCTCCCTAGCTATCTTCTTCTTTGCCAAGTGATCCTTCACGGCATCCATGATGACTCATTGAGCTCTAATGTCCTTTTCATGGGCTGCCAACTGCATTGCATCTGTGGGTTGTTGAATCTCCTTGTCAACAATCTCCCAAAGGTCATTTTCTTTCAACAAGAATGTAACCCTTGCCTTCCAGGCCAAGAAGTTAGATGTTTCATCCAACCTATCTTCAAATCTCAAACTAGTTGCTGCCATCTCTAGATCTGATTAAAAAATATGTCACGTGCTAAGTCCTTCTAGCACCCACAAGAACAATAAATGCTACTGGTTTATAGCTCTACTAAGATCTTCTATGGATCTATGTTTCAGTCCTTAAAACAAACGAAAATTATTTTCTGCCAAACCCTTGACTAGTACAATCTCCATCTCTCCCTCTAAAGTATGACCACCAATCACTATTGGCTACAATCTGTTCTACACTTCTGTAAAATATGTTGGCCCTATCCTTCTGGCACTACTGCACATGTTGTACAGCACCCCTATCACTGTCAAACTATGTTGTGACTGCCATACCTCGATGTCACCTGCTACAGTCATCACATCCGCTGCCAGCGTCTACGTGCAGCAAGCATGTGACTTCTAGTTGTTGGCAGCTATACTCCGTGTATGACCCATATTGCACGCTTTGTGCTTTCCATTTTCACAGTGGGCAACATGACACAGCTGTCTTTTCCTACTGGTGACTCACATACCACATCCTCCTGTGCAGATGCCTCTATGCAGCTGCTCTAACAGCCGTGGTTGTCGCACAACTCCACTAGTCTCCTTTCTTTGTGCTGGCAGCCATCAGTAGCTTTGGCGGTTGTCACACTGTTCTTTTTTAGATTTACCTTTTTCCCTATCGCACCTAAGTTGCTTCACCCATGCACATGACTCCTTTTCTTGGCTCGCATTCAGCCATTCTCTTTTACCTTTTCGCCACTAATTTACTTGCCACTCAATTGCACTACATACAATCTATGTATGACAAATTGTAGTTTGGTCTCTATTGTAAATTTATCTCCCACGCTTACACTGTACTACTGCACGATCTATGGTATTGGCTACTGATTTCTGAGTTTCATGCCTATATGCAATACTTAAAGAATGGTCCCTCAAAGGCTAAGCTCGGATAACATGCTAATTTTCTAGCCCCAGCAACCTGGCTAATTATTTCCTAGTAGATTATCATGCAAATCTATTGGATAAAGAGCACAATTGAGATTTTAACACGTAAATAAATAGATAACTATCTAAAACAGATGCACACATAATTTCAGCCATTCAAAATCTATTGTTTCATTAACAATAATCTACAGCATACAAGGGCTCCCTTCCTGGGATAATGGCCCTCTAATGGAAAACACAAATACAGCAGATCCTGGAAATGACCCAGTTGATCAACCCCTCTGTTAATCTTGTTTGATTGATCTGGGTCCTTCTCCTTTGCTACCCCTTGCACTCTTCCTCGAACTGTGCACACCTGGATGAATGTCCTTCTCCATCCCATTAATGAGATCTCATTATCTCGTTGTGTCTTGTGTTCAAGATGTGCCTTCTCCCTTAGCCTAGCTTTCCTTTTATAAGAGTTATTGACTAAATCCACAACTCTAATCTCCAAAGTGTTTAACGATTGCGATTAGATCTCAACTTCACTTTAAATCAACAATTGAGATTTATCTAGTTCACTAATGCAAATAACCTTTACATTTCAGTATATTAATTCACTTTTTCTTATAAAAGTCAATTACTTTAGATAATTAAAGTAATCGCTAAGGTTAAGGGTCAATTAAGCGACTTCTACACATCTAGACACTTAGACTTGCACAGAAGTACCTTCCTGAGCTACTTTCATAACACCCCTTTCTTTGTACTTGCATTTCATAACTAAGAAAAACAGACAAACAGCATAGGCTTGACCTTCTAGCTGAGTTCTCTATCAAGTTTCCCATGTCACATCTTGTATTCATTTGTGTGGATGGTGTGTTCATTTGTTTGTTTGTTTCATTTTGGTTTCAATTATATCAATAATTTTGAGCATTATGCTAAATTGCTAATAATTTTAAATCTAAGATCTAAGGTAATAAACTGCATAATAAAAGATTTCAAAACATTGTAAGATTTGTTATGACAAACTGTTCCAATGGAATATCCAAGCTAATTGACAATTGACAGAATATGTATATACTACAATTTGCATGTTTTAGTAGGACATATATTGCCTTCTATAACAGCATATAATTTTAAATTTAAGATCTAAGGTAATAAACTGCATAATAAAAGATTTCAAAATATTGTAGTATCTGTTGTGACGAACTGTTCCAATGGAATATCCACAGCGAAATTACAGATCAGCGACAATTCATAGAATATGTATATATATACTACAATTTACATGTTTTAATAGGGCATGGGATTGCCTTCCAGAATATGAATATGAGGCACTTACTGCTATTATATTGGCAAACTTCAATGCAAGACGACAACAACCTCAGAGGTAACACAAGTAAATGAGATTATGAAAAGGCACAGGAACTGGAACATCAACTATATCGGCAAAAATTTCCTTGAGAATAAAAGGAGATCTCAAGAACAAACTTTCCCGTGGTCTGTCCAATTGAAATTTGAGAATAAAACTCTAATCAGTAATTCACTTACAGGGGTTGGTAATGTGGTAAAATCAGTCCCAAATTGCTACGGAAAATATAGTTTCTGCATTACAATTAGCTAAACAATTCAAACTCTGGTTACCTTCTACATCAACCAGCCATGGTATGCTATGGCCACAGCATCTTTTATAACCACAATGACTTGTGCTGCCTAACTTAAAGGGCAAGTCTTTAAGCAAATGGTCATGTTTAGTTTTAACACTTGCACCTTAATTGTCTTCAGATTAGATCAATTTGTTTCCGTTATATCATCTATTCGATTACAAACAAATAGAATGTTTCTCGATGCCCCTGTGATGCAGTGATTTGTCTCTTTGTAAAGCTATTTTTGCTTTAGCTCTAACTTAAGTATGCTTAAGTTTGTTACTAAAAATGATAAATCTAAGCTAACTCAGACTAAACTGACTGTAGATGACGCACCAAGCTTCCTAGTAGTTAAAATACTACTAACCCGAGTAGCGTGATTAAATCAAAGGGTTAGCCACAAGGGTTTTTCAACATGAAAAATCATCAATTTAAACCTCATTTACAATTTTTTAAATGGTATTAAAACTTAAGTACACATCTCACCGCTGGGAGCATTGCGAACCCTGATTAATATACTAAGTTCTTCCATCAAAAACTATGTCAGAGTAAAAGTATTTCAAAAACACTGACCTTGTATCTTTCCATCCCAATATGAAACAGCCGAATGCCGTGACTTCGTAGAAATTCCAAATTTGCTTCTGGATATGGTTCAGGACAAAGACAACTGGAATGCTCAACATATTAACAAATTCCATTAGAACTTTTGAAATCCCTTGGTGTACTGGTAAACGAATAAAACACAAGAATATATATTAAGAATTCACAGAAAAGGAAGGAAATGCTAAAATATAATTTTAGAAAGCAATTTATTGATGACAAGTAAAGACCGCCCTTGGAGAAAAAATGAAAAGGTGCAGTTTTCCTTCATACAATTTTGAGCATTTGCACAAACAGTCGGGAATTTCTAGAAAATTCAGCCTCCGTGAATCTCGTGTATACCTTAAAATAAATTCAATAAATAATAGTACAATCACCTCTGTTCAAGAAAACATTTGACCTTCAGAAAAAAAATAACTGCATTCTCTCCAGAATACTTACATGATAGAATTGAGCTGTAAAGTCTCTAAAAAGGGAAAGTTCTTGTTGTTTGGGAATCCTGATCTGTAAACTCGTTTATCTACCATTGCAAAATTTGAGGGAGGGATATATCTCTCATTGCATCCTTCCAGCTGCTGGGGCACGAACTCTCTCTGACTGACCACCAGGTCATTGCATCCAATCATTCCAACACCTTGTTTCAACTGCAATATAACCAGAAAGCAAAATATTTCCCATTGACTCCATGAAAATCTAAAATGTCAAACGCAACAACAAAAGTAGAAAATGCTTAAAATTCTCAATTTTTACCCCATTACTTCCCTCCCAGGCACCAATATTCTCTATAACTAGTGAATCCACAAAAATTATATGGTAAAGCCAACTGATCTTCAAATTAAAATTATGACATCCACAGAAGATGTGCATACTTTCTCATATGCATGCAATTTCAAGAAATTGTAAATTATATAGGAAGCAAATAAGGGAAAACAAAAAGATCAGGGCAGTTTTACTGGTGATTGTCATGTTATGAAATATTATGTAAAGCATAAGATACAAGTTCAAATCCCTCTTGAATCGAACCAACAACAAAAAATAAAAGACTTTAGCAAAGAAATTTTCATACAAAATTAATGAATATATGCCAATTCAATTATACGCTTTCTATATACCATACCTCTCTCATTCCCTGGACCATCATCGATGCGATCTGAAGTTGAGTATCAAGAAGCTTTTTTATTTCCGTCGTTCTAGTTTTCTCTATATTCGACACAGTATTGGCCAAATGTGTCATGCTCCGTTCCATCCTTTGTCCAAATGACTTCAAAGGGACCCTTTTCTTCTTAGGTCGTTTTTCTTCATCCCTGATAGCATTTAAAGGTGAGGCTGATTTTGTCTGTATGGAAGGCTCTTCGTGGTTTGATTCATTGGATGCTGCATCACCTGTGGTGTCCACATCATTGGGGCATTCTTCTTCATTAGAATCATTCTGCAAGTCATTCTGCAGATCATTCTGCAATTCATTCTGTATGCCCGGTGATTTTGATGACTTTTGAACAATGTGCTCTACATGTCGAAAAAAAGCCCATTTGGATGGCTCATTGCGTTGTTTTTCCTTGTTGTACATTTTCTTGAGACGATGCCATTTGTATTTGCATTGCATACCTGTATAGTCAGTACCACATATAACATTCACTGCAGCTGCAATTCTATCCCAATGCTTCTTTCCAAGCTGACCCCGGTGTTTGTTGAAACAAAGATCTTCAAACTTCCGAAGCAAAGCATCCACTGCACTGTTAGGCCAAAGCTCCTCTTTCTGCACCTTCGTAACCTCTCTCTCTTTTCTTTTTTTCCCTTCATTTGCTTGTCCTGGTTGCCTGATCGCGTTAGGAGATTGCATAAGTTCATCTACATTGATAACATGGGACCGAAGCCATTGTTGAGATGCCTCACTTAGTGCCTGCAGCTGTCTTGGATTACTACCAGAATCCTGGAGCTGAACAAAACCTTGGCGAAACGGACTAGACATGATCCTCTCATATACTGCTCTTGGAATGCTGACAGGCTCCTGCGGCCTGCCAGTACTTTCCTGACCGATGCGCAATTGTTCCCGTGACAACAAAGTGACACTGCCGCTCTCCCGCGCCATGTTCGAACCCCGCAAAGGTACCACATCCTCCTTCCGATCGACACAGGATACATATGGTCCTAGCCCACTTCCAGTGGGGTATGCAGGAATAGGGAATCGGGAGCGCAAGCATGTGGAGGGATCCATCACAATGTGATTGCCCTGAGAAGATGTTGAGGAGGCCATAAGCCTCTCGTGCATAGCTTTGGGGTTTCCAACAGCCTTACCATGCTGCTCATGTAGCTGGGCACGATGGGTGGGTGAGGAGGACCCCTCTTGAAGCACCCTACGATTTCCATTCATATGGACACCATGCTCTCCTTCAGACGGAGATCCCGCAACTCTCGAATTGCTGATGGGTTCCTCCTGATTGCTCTGGGGTTGAACAGGGGAGGTCGGTCTTACTGTCGGCTTCTCTTCCACTGTTTTAACATTGTTGGGGTCTCGGTCTCCCTGATTGGGTTGACCTGGGTCTTTCTTGTTATTACAATTATTACAATCGTTATTGCTATTCTTATTGTCATTATTTACATTGTTATTGGATTCCTGGTTATCGCCATGTTTACAGGTCTGGGCAGAGGTGGATGATGTGGGTTTTTCTTCAGGGGGTTCTTCTAAAAGTTGCAACGTTCTCTGAGATTCGCTAACCGGAGATGCCATGGCTGCATCAATTCAAAGTGGAATCCAAAATCCTTTCTTGCTGACTAAATTACAATATTATATACATACATATTTAAAATAAGCATTGAAGACTGAGCTGCTTACTCACAGTCTAGAAAAGACCCGCGTGGATTTAATGGTGTCGAGGAAGAAGATCCGACGAGGAAGAGTTGGGGGACGCTGAAAAGAGGAAAAATTAAAAAAAGGAAGAAAAATATCTCCTGCGGACGCTTCGAGCCACTGACCACCAGCAACGACACCAGAGCAAAGTTAAGTGAAGTAATGTGAGAAAAGGGGCCGCCGACCCATCCCGCAACTGGGCAATGAAAAGGCGCTGCCCATGGCCATGCCCCTCACTCTGACCCGCCCGCTCATGGAAATCATGATTCTAACACTCATTCATTCATTTAATAGCTGGGCCTCAACCTCCGCTTCCACCACTACCTCAGCCTCCGCCCTCGCCTCGGCCTCAGATTCTGTGCAGATGGTCGAACAAACGGTGTCTGTTGTGTAGGCCACGATTTCCCCAAAGCAAAAAGAGTCCGCTCTCCTTCAACCCTCTTACATGTATGTGCATACATACACCATTCCCCATAGACTACAATTTCCTCCCACCCACCACCATGTTTAGTATGGAAAGGGTTTTATGGAAATTCAAAATTCAAAGTATTTATTTGATAATAATTTAGGATATGATAGTTACAATAATATATATATATATATCTAATAATAATTTTATTTTAAATATTTATTATATTAAATATGAAAAATAATTTATTATTTTTCATTTCTCATTATTTTTTATGTCTTATATTCAAGAATAAAAAGGAAAAAAAAATTGAAGGAGAGTGTTTAGAGTGTGGGCATTTCCTTGCTTGCTTTGATATGATTTCATTCAAAAAAAGGGTTGTAATTTCTATTAAGGAGATTGTATGTGCTTCCACTATTTTATAGTTTATGGAACAAAGTCAACATAAGACCATAAGGAGGTATAGGAGAATTTTATCAAATTTATAGAGTTGGAGGGAAAAATTGACATATAGATTGCATGTTGATCATTTTAGCCAAGAGATCACACAACATCCCCTTTTCCTCGGATGAGGATAGTGAGGATAGTAACTTAGCTAGTGTAGATGTGTGGAAATTATGCCTAATAAGTTATTATGATTTGCTAGTATTTTTGTTTGCAGCACTAGTAGTCTTTTTTGTCTTCTCATCTCAATGTATGTCTTGCATAGCTAACTTATTTTTATAATTTTTTATTTATAAACTGCCCTAATTAAACAAAGTCTTAACAACCTCAAAACTTTAAACTTATATTATTGATTTCATTTTTTTAAATTGATTTATATAATTCTTATTTAACACATTCAAAATGCTTAATATTAAATTACTTTTACTTTTAATTTTAATATTGTAATAAAAATAAAAATATTATATAATATAATATAAGAAATAAAATATTATAATACTTTCAATTTTTAATGTTGTAATAAAAATAAAAATCTTTATTGATTTATTACAAATAAATATCCGTAATTTGTACGCTTTATTGAAGGATTATTTCTTTGCACCATATCATTTTAGTCAAAAAGTTGTTTATGTAAAGTATGACTTAATTAATTGATTATATAGATTGTGAGTTAATTTCTCCTTATAATGTTTTTTTCTTTTCAAATATTTTCATGAATCATGAAATGTGTATACTCTTAGTTTAAAGCAGAGGAAATATTGAATTGATTATATGAGTTGTGAGTTAATTGCTTCTTATTATGTTTTTGTTTTAACTATTTTCATGAATCATGAAATGTGTATACTTAGTTTAGAGCAGAAGAAATATTGTAATAATGGTGTTTAATGTTAATTAAAAAATATATTATTTTCTTAATTTTAAAATTATGAAGTATTAAGAATGATTAAAATTTAATTAATGTATAAAATTAAGCAAAAGAAATATTGTAATGGTGTTTAATGTTAATTAAAAAAATATATATTTTTTTTTTAATTTTAAATTTATGAAGTATTAAAATGATTAAAATTTTAATAATGTATAAAATTTATTTTTTAAAAATAAGTTATATTAGAGTTATAGATTTTATGTTAAAAAATGGATTTTATTTTTTTGTTTTGGTTATTGTATTTAATTTAAATCAATTTTTTATATTTTTTATTTTTAAATATATATTTCGAGTATGTCTTAATATTGTTTTTTTTGGTTTAGAGTTTGTTTTTTTGCATGTAAAAAAAGAGGTTAATGATTTAAGGTCTACAGGTATCTCGTAGGAGTGAAAGGGCGTTGTCTATCGAGGAGAGACGGCCATTTCTTGCTGGAATTTGGCTTTCTTTTTCAAAAAAGCCAACTGCATGAGTGTTTGATTTGTTTTTTAATGGTGGAAATAGATTCAACACCATCAAAAACCTTTGGGGGCACCCAAAACCCTGAATTTTGATCGTTGTAACCCGTATTTCCAAAAACTCCTATGGATTTTACCAAAATCATGTCAGACATTTCATTATTTTATGGGCGAAAACGTCACCTCCTTAAACAATGTGGAGTGAAAGTATACCCCTTACAAACCACGGATAATTCCAACAAGCATGGCTTTCCTTAAATAATAGTGATGAATCAACCTCGAGTCACGAATAACAACCAATAATAATTATCTCACTACTGATTCCACAATTAAATTAAAATCAATTTTCCTATTATTTGAATTTATTTATTCAATTAAATAAACTTAAAATTAGAATTAATTTTTAATTAAAATATATAAATTATCAATTTGTTAATTTTTTTATACAATAATCTGTAAACATTTTTAATAAATATGGAAAATAAATTTTAAAACACATTTATTTATTCCTTAACATTTGAAAATAAATTTTAAAACACATTTTAATTATTCCCAAACATATAAATAAAGACAAAAATTAAAACTAATGAGATGGATGAAGAGATGCCATTATGAGAAAGGTGAGTGAGTGAGTCACTATAAGATAAGATGAAAGGGTTGTTGTCATGGTGGTTGGGTACGGGTCTTCCACCCCTTTTCTTCTCGGTGGTGTTGTCCACATTGTTTATGTGGTGTGGTCAACATCATTGCTTTTAGGAACGGCTAACACCTCCTTCGCCCACTAAAGTTGCCATGTGACACGTTGGTTTTGCCTAGTAAATATCATCATATTTTCAAAAGTTAAGTTTTGTGAACTTCATAATGTTTTACCTCATGCTTAGTGACTATTAATGGCAAAAAAAAACTACTTATAGGTTGGTTAATAAATATAGTTGGAAGTAAGGAAAAGGGAATGTAGAAGTGAATCAAGATGATATACTATTTGAAAATAACAAAGTATGTTATAATGTAAGTATAAATAATGTTACCTTTCTAATGTTAATAGAGTAATTTTATTTAGGAAAAAAAAAAAAAAAAATTACAAATAATGCATTAAAATGATCTTTCAAATGATTAAGTATCAATGAAAAGTCTTATGTTTGGTACCATTCATAATCAACAACTACTCATATGCAACAAAAGGAGGTGGTTACATGGTTTAAAGATAAAAAGCACATTTTCAAACACATGTATATAGAGAGTAAATTTTGAAGTTGCATAATAAAGAGATATTTGGAATAAAACAAGTTTAGATTGATGAAGAATACATGAGGACAAAATGTAGATATCACCATAGTAAATGGTGAGAAAAATAAAATAGTAATGAATAGAAAGTTTGATTAGGAATTGACTATGTCAATAGATTAAGGTCATATTATGCTAAACTAAACCCACTATGGAGTACGAAAATATGGATAGGAAAAATAAGGAGTTAATTGGGTTCAATTTTGATTCAACTCATAATGTGAAAATGGGTTTAAGGTTAGTATGGGTTTTTGCTCAATGCAATTATGATATATTAAGGAACAATGATGATCTCGTTGTTAGAAACAAGCAAAAGTTGTTGTCGAAATGAAGTGTGTATTATTTAGGATTTCAATGTAATGTGCACTAAGCGATTAACACTTGGGCTTGATAAGAGGTTGAATTTTTTCGAGTTTGATGGGAAAATCCATTTCACTTTCACCAATTCTCTTTGAATTTCAAGTATTTAACATTTTTATATAACATTTTGTTTAAATTGTGTCACTGACCATAGCATAAGATAAATTAAACAATGGATTTTGGAGTTTCAAGATCATTTGAAAAAACACTTAATTTATGTTTGTGATGGTGATAGGTTAGGTGATGGCTCTTATCTCTCCAACAAGTGTATAACATTCTTGGTTCAAATTGTGGCATTGGCCATAGCCTAAGATAAGTAAAATAAGGGGCTTTGGTGTTTCATGCTTGTTCAACAAAGACCCCTAATTTATGTTTGTGATAATGATAGCTTGGGTGATGGCCCTTATGTCTTTAACAAGAGTATGCCACCATTTTACACTACCTCTCTTCCTAACTCACTAGACAACTATGGCACTAGTTCCTAATTTAAATCTCCATCAAATTATCTACATCGCAATTGAAATAATTATACATGTCAAATTGGTATCTCAATGCATCACAATCAATATGAGAATTTTCTCATTTCAAACCTAACCAACATTGAAGTTTATACATTTTATACCCTAACCAAAACTCATCGTCACAATATGCTTTATAGAAAATAGTTTTAGACTATCCACATTGACAATCAATAGGAAAAACATTGATATAGTAAAAATTAAGCTAGTCCATTTATCCTAAAATGTCAAACAAAAATGAAACCAAACTCAGAAAGCATAGAAATAAAAGTAGTATAACATTTTCCATCAAGACAAGGTATTTAAGTAGATATCGACTTGCTCTTGTTTTAATAAAAAACTTATGAAACTAATAATATCAAAGATCACTTATACATAACTGCCATTTTGTTGAGGATATAATATATCCTCTCAATTCAACCTTTATATTTCATCCCGCTTGAGGGTTGAGTAAAGCCATGTGTTATTTTTCCTTCTTCTTCTTTTTAAATAATGCATATAGTTTATTATATAAAATGAAAAGTTAGGGCAAACTTAATCCTCATTTAAATGTATTGAAAGGGGCAACTAAAACCAAATCTTGAAAATTAAATAAAGAGTAATTCAATGGGAAAAACAACACAAGAAAACAATAGATTGAACATAAGAGAGAACATTTTCAATATCAATCACAAACTTCCATAGAAAACCCAGTGAGAGTAAACAAAGCAAGGAAATGAGGATTTAAGAGTCACAATGCATGTCATCATACTTTAGTTGGAGTTAATCTGTTAGGTCCCTATAATACTAGTGATTACCCCATTACTATTGTAGTTATAGCTCTTATTAATATTGTTGTGCCCATATTGTCCCCATATTGTTATTATTGTGCCCCATAGAATCCCTCTATTGTTATTTTTGTGCCTTTATATTATTATTGTTAGGTCCGCTAGGTTATATTGTGACTCCTTAAACTCCTATATATAGAAAGGACGTTTTTTCATTTGAATAATCAAAGAATCATTCATATTTGTAATGTAAAGGAGGTTGCCCCCTCGAAGAGGCTGAATTCTAAGGCGTTGATCTATCTTTTCTTTCTTTTTGTGAGCTGGTTTCATAACATTTCGTATCAGAGCTTTGGATTCTAGGGTTTCGCTGCTCCAAATAGGTCATCGTGGCATT
>APFE030127995.1:285799-321024 GCA_000404065.3 Pinus taeda | reverse complement strand
AAAAAGGAAAAATATATACAAGAGGTCTCAACCCCTGAGAGTGCCTTTGAAGTCTGCAACTCTCTGTCAAACTATAATCAAAAATCTCAGTTCCATTGAGGTTGTTGCCTCTTACAAAAAATTGTGTCACAAGTAGAAAAACATAAGCCAGAAGATTCATTACATGACAAAACTGTCTGAAAACTGGAGAATTCAAGGATGAAGGAAAGATGTTTGCTGAAGGGGGCTTCAGCAACTGAACTGTCGCGCCCAGGACCAAACCGGCAGACACTTCCCCAACCAAAATCTTGACCATCCGAAAGATACCATGCCGAATATACCACCATCGAACTAGACCATGCCTACTGGACCGCACCGAACTATACCATGCCGCCATCGAAACTGAATAGGCAATCAACCAGAAAAGAAACATACCTCCAAAAAAAGAGCAGGGAACTGCATATTATTTGGCATTTTCAGAACTTGGCAAGTTGAATGCATCCAGGGGCTCCCATGAGATCTCCATACCTTCCGGGACGTCCTCCAATTTCATGCCTGGCGGCAGCCGAGGATACAGAGTGTTGGCGTAATAAAAGTCCGGCAACTCGGGCTGGCTTTGAGGTTGAGGCAATGTTGGTTTGGGCTCCGCCTGTTCCTGGTGGCCCGCTTCTTGTTCTTGAACTTGAACAGGCTCTTTTGAGTCCAAAATGCTGACAATTTCCTCCAGAGCCTCGGCCTGTTCTTCAGTAGGTGCAGGGGAACTCTCGTCTACCAGTTTACTCTGGGAGGATGGGGAGTAAGAATTGTCCTTCCTCCCCTTGCTAGGCGAAGAATTAGGAGAGTTCTCAGCCGATTGATCCTTCGGGGAAGCTTTTTCCATATCTTCCTCCTCAAAAATTACTGTGATTAACGCGGAAATGAACGGCTTGTTGGTTCGACGGCGATATCGAAACTTGGCCGTTTGAACCGTATTGCTTAGAGAATTCCCCGAATCTTTAGAGCTATTCGAGGCAGGAGAAACACGATCTAGCGGAGAAACTCTGCGAGGGCTATGAGTTCCTCTTCCTCCAGCGCCACCTCGTTGGCCATGATGCCTCCCCCATCGAGGGGTGCCTCTGTACCGAGGGGCCATAGGAATTATGCTGGTTCTTGCTGGAAGATTAACCGAAAGAAATTGCCCAAATGACAAATGATACCTGAATGGTTTCGGGAGCGGGAACTAGGCAGTTCCACGGATGAAAGTGCTGATGTCTGCAGCTTGAAACCAGATGAATCTATAACTGCACGGTCCCCCTGAGTGCGCCGCTTCGCCTACTCTATCGCTCAGTTGCAGAGGAGCCAAGAGCATGGGCACTTGGCACAATTCAGGCCTGAACCTTGTCCTCTCCCTCACATCAAACTGCCTGAACTGAATCAGGTTGTGTAATGGCAGATTTACCATCTCCATCATTATATTACTTCGGCTCATTCCTTGCAATAGATGCAGCATTGAATTGCTTTTAATGGCCTTCATTCCCCGGCGGCTCGCAATGAATGCTCTAAATAACTCTATGCGCGTCCACGGATCGACACAGCTGCCCGCTGTCCTCTTCCGCGTGGCAGTCTGTGATCCTGATTGCTTTCCTTTTGGACACCCGCATCCGGGTTTTTATAGGTTTATTTTTTGTTAGTATATATTTTTATTTATGTTTTGTTATTTTTATTTTTTATTTTTTTGTTTTGTGTTTTTTCATTCTTTTAATTTTATTTTTTTTTGAAATTTTAATTTTTTCGGGGTCATGATAAAATATTTTATGCTATTATTTCGAAATGTTGAAAATTTCACCCTGAAAAAAAAATTGTTATTCCAGCATTAACACTTTTCGTTTTGAGGGTGTTTTTTTGCACAAAATTTACCATGCAAAAAAAAAAAAAAAAAAAGAAGAAGAAGAAGAAGAAGAAGAAGAAAGAAAAAAGAAAAAAAAGGTTATTCGAACATCAACACTTCGTTTTGAGTGTGTTTTTGGACAATTTTTGCACAAAAAATTGGATTTCACCGCCATTTTTAAAACATGTTGAAAATTTACCCTAGAAAAAAAAGGTGTTATTCCAGCATCAACACTTTTCGTTTTTAGCACTATTTTTTTATGTTTTTTCGGGGTTTTTTGGCTAGAGTTCTCATTTTGAATTTATAATTCTCGTTTCAAAGTTTACATAGATCATAATGATATAAAAGATAATCAATTATTTAAAGGAATCATGGGCAAGTTCTTCTCGTGCTATAATTGTCCTCCTTTTGAATGATAATAGTATAAAAACCTTTTATGTTAGGGATGAAATCTTTTTGATAGCTTATTTCCCACTCCCAACGGTGAAATCTAGACAAAATAACTCTCCTTGAAAAGAAAAGATACTTGTTCAAGGAAAGTCACCCAAAAGATTGGTCTTAAAGTATGACTTAAAATTGATTTTGGTAGGAGTGAAAGCCTATGCCGCTCACAGACTACCAATGGGTTATTTCAGGTGGTGTGGTTTTCTTTGAATAATGGTGATGAGTTAGTTCACGTTTTTGGATAATAGCTACGAAAGGTTATCTCCATTATTGGTTGACAAATGAGCTATCATAAGTCTTCCCACTGTCTAAATATTCACACCAAAGAGAACCATATATCCTTATTTCACATGTAAAAGTAAAAAATATGTATTTACTCAATAAAAAAAACTCTCTTACAAGCCTAACATGATCTGAAAATAGAAGACAACAAAATAACTCTACGAATGAGCTATTAATATTTTTTAATAAATTAAATATAAACGTCGGCCTATACAATAATATGATTATATTAAAATGCTAAAACATCTCTTTAGAACTTGCACCTTGTTCATAAGGGTAGAATAAAATATTTGTAAAACATGTTAACATGAAAAATGATAAAGGTTCATTAACATTGTTGTTTTCCATTTTACCATTATATCACGTTTTTTGCAATCATTTATCTTGGGTGCAATGCTTCAATGTTAAGTTTTTTTTACAATAATTTATAATAAATTTGACATTAAAATTTTTTTTTTTGCAATAATTTATAATAAATTTGACATTAAAATTTTTTTTTTTTTTTTTTTAATCACTAAAAAACACAACAAAACACATCTTGCCCATCTTACCTACATGATTGCCTTGCTCATTTTACATATACTATCTATAAAGTTACCTTTTCACCCCTCCACATATCATTAAAGAAATTGTGTTGACTTTAAATTGTTTTCTTTAAACAAATTTCATAAAATTATTAAAATAATTTTATATTTACCATAGTGACATAAAAGATAATCGATTATTTAAAGGAATTATGGAAAAGTTCTTCTCATGCTACAATTGTCCTCCATTTGAATGATAATAGTATAAAAACCTTTTCATGTTAGGGATGAGATATTTCTAATAACTTATTTCTCACTCTCCATGGTGAAATCTAGACAAAATAACTCTTCTAAAAAACAAAAGATATTTGTTTAAGGAAAGTCACACAGAAAATTGGTCTTGGAGTATGACTTAAGATTGCTTTTGCTTGGCTAATAGCTCATCTTCTATGGATGTAAGGAAAGGCCCAGGACCTAAAGGAATTTGGTAGGAGTGAAATTATACCTCACTCACAGACCACCAAAGGGTTATTTCAGGTGGCGTGGTTTTCTTTGAATAATGGTGATGAGTTAGTTCACGTTTTTTTGGAAAATAGCTACGAAAGGCTATCTCCACTATTGGTTGGCAATTGAGTTATGATAAGTCTTCCCACTATCTAAATATTCACACCAAAGAGAACCATATATCCTTATCTCACATGTAAAAATTAAAAATATGTATTCACTCAACAAAAAAAACTCTCTTACAAACATCGCATGATCTAAAAATAGAGGACATCAAATTAATTCTATGGACGAGCTATTAATATTCTTAAATAAATCAAATATAAATGTTGGCCCGTACATTAATATGTTTATATTAAAATGTTAAAACATCTCTTTAGAACTTGCACCCTATTCATAATGGTAGAGAAAATTATTTGTAAAAGATGTTAACATGAAAAGTGATAAAGATTCACTAACATTGTCGTTTTCTCTTTCACCATTATATCACGTTTTTTTACAATCATTTATATTGGGTGCAATGCTTCCATGTTAAACTTTTTTAAGTCATTTATAGTAAATTTGACAATAAAATGTTTTTTTTTTTTAAATAACTTCATCACTTAAAAAAAACAAAACAAAACTTCACCCGTCTTACCTACATGATTGGCTTGTTCATTTTAAGTCATTTATAGTAAATTTGACGATAAAATGTTTTTTTTGTTTAAATAACTTAATCACTTAAAAAAAACAAAACAAAACTTCACCCGTCTTACCTACATGATTGGCTTGTTCATTTTAAGAAATTGTGTTGACTTTAAATTGTTGTCTTTAAATAAATCTGATAAAATTATTAAAATTTTTCTATTTACCAGAATGACATAAAAGATAATCAAATATTTAAAGGAATTATGGGCAAGTTCTTCTTGTGCTACAATTGTCCTCCTTTTAAATGATAATAGTATAAAAACTTATTGTGCTAGGGATGAAATCTTTCTAATAGCTTGTTTCCCATTTCTTGTGATGAAATTTAGAATAAATAACTCTCCTTAAAAAGAAAAGATACTTGTTTAAGGAAAGTCACAAAAATTATTGGTCTTGGAGTATGACTTAAAACTGCTTTTGATTGGTTAATAGCTCATCTTCTATGGATGTAAGGAAACATATTAAAGGCCTGGGAACTAGAGGAATTTGGTAGGAGTGAAAGCCTACTCCACTCACAAACCATCAATGGGTTATTTCAGATGGCGTGGTTTTCGTTGAATAATGGTGATAAGTTAGTTCATGTTTTTGGATAATAGTTTCGGAAGGTTGTCTCCATTATTGGTTGACAATTGAGTTATGATAAGTCTTCCTATTGTCTAAATATTCAGACCAAGGAGAACCATATATATTTATTTCACATGTAAAAGTTGAAAATATGTATTTACTCAACAAAACAAACTCCCTTACAAGCCTGGCATGGTTCGAAAATAGAGGACAACAAAATAACTCCATGGATGACCTATTAATATTTTGTACTATCGTCCGTACATTAATATGTTTATAATAAAATGATAAAACGTCTCTTTAGAACATGCACCCTATTCAAAAGATAGAGAAAAATATTTATAAAACATGTTAACATGAAAAGAGATAAAAGTTTACTAACATTGTTATTTTCCCATTTACCATTATATCACATTTTTTTGTAATCATTTATATTGGATGCAATGCTTCCATGTTAAGCTTTTTTGCAATGATTTATAATAAATTTGCCATTAAATTTATTTTTTATTTAAATAACTTAATTACAAAAAAAATCATATCTTGCCCATCTTGCATACATGATTGCCTTACTCATTTTACCTACATAATCAATAAAGTTATCTTTTCACCTATCCACATATCATCAAAGAAATTGTGTTGACTTTAAATTGTTTTCTTTAAAAAAATATGATAAAATTCCTAAAATAATTCCATATTTACCACAATGACATAAAAGATAATCGATTTTTAAATATTTATGAAACATAAAAGCATTGGTTGGCATTACATCACCTACAACGAAACCAACCAAACCGATGATTATGGAGCTTGTAAAGTTTTTGAGTAGTGTTGTGTAGGGAAAACATGGTAATGTTATATAAATTATTTATTTTTACATGTGGTATTTTCCCATTGGCTTTCAACAAATGATGAAAGATTCTCATAGCCCTCATGCTTAAATAAACGCCTTTGGCGTAAATATATGGTGTGGTAGGAAAAGAAGGGGTGTTCTTTCACTTTGATGGTATTAAAGCTATGAAATACTCATGAAGTTTTGGAAAAATGATAAATAACCTTGCGAAAGCTTATGATCTTTTACAGAGCCTCCTCATGGATAAAGAATTTAATGTTCCTGATAAATAACTAAGTGAAAGTTTATGGTCTTTTAGGAGGCCTCTTCCTAGATACAAAATTTAATATTCTTTCTCTTACAATAAAAGGTTAATATTCCTGGTTATTCTCTCGTAATCATCCAACACATGGTAAAAGGTTCATCCCTTAAAGATAAGCTTTTGGAAACTTTATTAAATCATATTAGACGAATTGCAAAAGCATTCCACTCAATTAATCTTTTCCATGTCTTACAAGATAAAAACAAAGAAGCAGACCAGTGTGCAAATGAAGGTTGCACGTGGAAGTTCAGTGAGTTAAAGGTGTGTTAGGGTCCTATAATAATAGGATTCATAATTTTTAATTGGCTATGGTTAGTCTTGTAATATTATACATACTTTTGCTTTCTGCAAAATGTTTTCCCATATTAAAATTAAAAAAATGTAAAGACGGTATGTCCTAAAAGAATAATTAAAGGACAAAAAGAAAGAAAAAGATCAAAAAAAGTAAAAATATGAACCCCACAAAAGAGATAAAAAATAGATAATGAAAGTGTGCAAATTCAAATGCCACTCCTTTTACTTTACTTTGCAAAATAAGATTGTGTGCACCGTGTCAAAAAATGTCACAATCCATGATGGTCAAATAGTTTAATCTTGACTCATTCATGCTTTAAATTTCATGTTGATAGATAGAAAATAAAGATCTAGCCACACTGTTTAATATTAACAGATCATCAGTTAGGTAGAGAATAATAATGAGCTCATCAGTTTAATCTAAGCCATTAGAAGTTATAAGGTTAGAATTAGATAGTTTGCTTATCAATAGAAAAGGAAATAAAGGGCCAGCAAGCTCAAATGCACCCAATGAATGAAGAGAAAATGCTAGGGTAAATAAATGGTAGGTAGAAGAAGTTTTGCAAGTGCACAAGGTTGCTAAGTCACAAAGCACATTCATCATGCTTAATCTTATATTTCATGTGCAGGATGAATTGTGAAAGAGAAAAAATATTCACTAAAACTTATTTACTAATTTCCCCTCATTTCACTATACCCCCACATACTAATTTACTATTTTCCCCTCATTATCCCTTCATTACTTATAAAGACCCTTTTCCCTTCATTTTGACCTTTTACCCCTTTGTTTCACACATTTCCCTAGACATTACCCTTCAAAAATCATTTCCCCCTTGTAAAAGCCCCTTTCCCTAGTGTGAAACCCATTCCCATCACAAATAATGCATTCCCCCCTTATTAAATTCCCCTTTCCCCTTAAAAACCCACAAAACCCTTTATCCTAAGTTATTTCCTAAAAACTCGCTTTATAAATCCCCCACATTATAATTTCCTGACACCCTTTTAACCCACCAGGCCTTGGTGTATAGTTAAAAACTCCGCAATATAACCCATGGTTCCCACCTTTTATTAACCCATCGCTTATATAAAAATCTTGTCATTACCTTTTTATTAATTACAATTTCTTGTAATTAAACCCCGAACCCTGCCAACCACTTTCCAACTCCGTCCGTGCAATTTTACCGCACGATATCCCTTTGATCTCCCACCTCCAAATCCAACGACGCATAGCCATATCGTGTAGATTCATTGTCGAACAGTTAACGGCTTGAGAGCACGCAAGATTTGTGGTTTTGGCCGGGCATTGTTCTGTTACGTGGCGGCACCAGGTTATATCGCGTGCTCGCGAAAAATACCGCCCTCCATCCAAAAGCGGTGCAATATCACCAAAAACCACCTCCCCGCCTAAAGCAAAACTGCCCGATGTTCATTCAATAAATATCGCACAAAAATGTAACCGTTATTGATTAAAAGGCCAAAAAAGCCCTTTTTTGCTCTTTTCGCTCATTTTCACTATAAACCTATGCTAAACCAATTCTAACACCTTGAATCTCTGCGCAACCAATTTAACCAACTTTGCCACCAGAAGATGCTACAGACACTAAATTGAAGCAGCAAATTGACAATTGAAGCCTCAAAAGCCTCTGCGGCCACCATAGAACCCTATCTGTGCACCAAACTGTCTTTCTCCAGGTATTCTTTGAAAGAATCAGAACAACCTTGTGATTCAATCTGTGCACAATGATTATTAAAAGATTAATTAAGTAAATTAATTTAAAAACATTGCTAAATTGAAGAGAAACCTATTGTGCATCCAAACCCCTTTGTTTACAAATTGAAATTACCCTCCCTCTATTCCAGACCTCCTGACCTCACTCCTAAAGCCACAGAAAGAGTAATTCAGTTCGATATACCAAATTATGGCTTCCCAAACTTCTCTGGATGTAAAACCCCTCACCTGGACATTGACCACCTTCCATTAGCTGACAGAGAATTTCAAATCAAGGACACTGCTTCCCCTGCCTACCTACTGAAACTCCACTGCTGGAGTAAAGACAAGTTTTTGAACCAGAATGATGACATTCACCTATGGGAGTCGAATTTTCCCAAGTACTTGTTCCCAAAAGTACACCCATTCCCATAAATCATCCACTTCTGCCAAGCTTGTTATATTCCGAGTCAAAGATCCATAGTCAACCCTGACCAACATGCTTTATTCACTATTACAGTAGAATCAGTAAATCAAATGTTGCAGATCCAGCAAGGACCAAATGAGACCCCACTTTCCATTGAAGGTTACTTGAACTCTACATAAAGCTATACCTTCCCAAGAATGCTCAGATCTTTCAGACTTTCATCATTGAAGAGTCACATGCTCCAACAGATAGTCCTCCATATGTTGCCACCATTTTTTTTAGAGAGGCAGACACGTTATAACCATACTCTCTTGCATTCTAGGGTACACCACAAATGAACATGTGGATGAGGTTGCCCTTGCTTTTCTTTCTATCTTTTGCCCAGGCAAGCCTCCTGCTACAATTTACAACTATGCTCAATTCATAGCAGATAGAATCCATGAACAGTTTATCAGATTACCAAATGAGAGAGCGTTCAAATATTTTTCAATTTTGTTTCACATGTTCCTATATTATTAGTCCGACAAATTTCCAGTCAACGTCTAGAAGTTAGACACCAAATGAAATCTAAGATCTGTCATCTATTAGACACCATTGATCCAAAGACACTCCACTGCTTTTTCCTATAAAGAGTTCATTGACTCATTTGTTCATCTAGTTATAAACATCTAACCAGTAGTTATCAGCCCAGGATCAGTCAGGAGATTAAAAGAGTTTTACTGTTGGCTAAGAACAGTAGAGTGGGAGACTGGTATCTATACCAGGACACACAAAAATCAAAATATATGGATGCCAACTACTCCCTACAAACTGCCCAAATATCTCCCCATGAGGATATTTGCATTAGAGTACTTTAGACAGATTATAAACTCTAATGAAGTTAATTTCATGTCAGCTAGGAAGAAGACCTAGTTTAAAATGAAAAACCAATTGAGCCTTTTTATTTGTAATAATAGGGAAGTTGGACCAGAAGCAGACAAAATCCTACAGCAGATGAACTTCAAGAACAGATTTATGTGGCAATATGACCCTCATGGAGTCATAAACAAAATAAGGGTCAAATTCAAATTAAGTCCTTTCATACATGATCCCAGGCCAGATATTGAGAGATATGCCAACTAGTCAGAATGGTTGGAAAACACTTTAGTAGATGTGGACAATACTGTAGTAGATGTGGAGAATACTTTGATAGATGTGGAAAAGCATATTGATACTAGTTCCTTTATGCAGGTTCTAGCGCTAGAAGAACAGATGACTATTACTCCCACCCTATAGACTCCAGCAAATGAAGACATAAATGCGAAAATAACTAGGGAAGAAGGTTCTAGCTCAACAATGGACACTACATGTGACCAATTTGAGACCAGTCACAGGAAGAGGCCCAAGCTTAATCCCGTAACTGAACAAGAAGACACCATTCTGACAATGGAAATCACTTACACTGACACAACAGTTGGAAGGAATAAAGGCACAACAGCTTCAGAAGAAACACACCAATCTTCTACCTCAAACACCCAACTTATTGAAAAACAACTTAGCATTGAAGTCTCTTCATCCAACAAGCCTGTGGATAAAGAGAAATATATTAAAGAGAAGTACAAGGAAATTAAGTTGAGGAATGAGGCATTGAAGGCTAAGAATTATGCCCAGTATTTCAAACAAACACCTACAAATCAAAATAGATTGATGTTAGCCTTTGACATTAAGACAGGTAAAATGCAAATGACATTCATGCAGCCTACAGTCCAATAGCCAAGATCATCAGCAAACTACAAGAAAACAGATTTTGAAGTTTTGGCTAGGGATGTTCACCCTATTAACCAAATTGAGTTCCATAAATAGGTCGGTGAGATGATTTACTCCACCATGACAAATAAAGCAATGACTGTGCACAAATTCAAAAGCTCACTAGATAATATCATAGCACAGTATAAGCTGGAAAAGGCATCTTCACAGGCCAAAGACAATAGGATCAAGTCACTAGAAGACTTGGTGATTGAATTTGGGTATAATCCCAATGATGTCAAAGCTGTAGAGAAATTGATAAAGAAGAAGAATGAGGATATTGTTGCTTTGAAGAAGCAACTAAAGCTGCCTCATTCAGAGCATCCACATACCAAGGAAGTCCTTGAGAGTCAAACCCAGGAAGAGGAAATGATGGATCTCATTCTCCAATTAAATGATCAATTAAAAGAAATGGAGAAGGAGTTGGATAGTTTGATATAGTTAAAATAAGCCAGCCTTGAGACAATCACTGCCACTACCATTCCAACAGCCACTATAACAGTACCATCAACCTTGGCGGCTTCATTGGCTCCCACATCTCCACTGGTTACAACACTTCTAGCTGCAACAACATTTACATCAGCAACATGTTCAACAACAGTAACAGCTCAGCCAAGTGATGAGGCAAGCAAATTGGTCAAAGCAATGGAGTACATGTCCACTCAGACCACATAGATAAATAAACTAAAAGAACAATAACAAGCCTGGAGGACGAGAAGGAACTTGCACAAAAAATGGACAAGAATGAAGTTCAAAAGTCAACCAGGTTGACTGAAAGAATGAAGAATTTGGAGAAAGAGCTAACATTAAAGGAGCCATTTGCCCAAGCTTAAGAACAGTTATGGGCCAATATCACTGACTCTGTCAACGATATTTGGCCATCTATACAAGTCATCTTTGAACAAGATGATTTAGTCAAAGAGGCTACAGAAGCAATTCAAAGAGTTAAGGCTGAACTTGGAGACATGCCAGAAGAAGCCACCAGAATAATCCACTTCCTTAACTCTAAAAATAAATATGAATTGCAAGAGCTGGACATAACTGACAGGACTGGCACCATACTAGAGGTGAAAAAAGTGCTCACCGAGAGGAATTTATGGTGAACCTTGAGGACAAATGCCAAACCATGCAGCTAGTTATAAATAGGTTCATGGTTAAGTTTGATGCTTTAAGGCAGAAAGGTCTGCCAAATCCCTTGGTGATAAATGACAGATTAATGCCTCATGAGGACTACAATAGGAAGATCGGAGAAATGGCAAGAGATCAAGCCAATAATTCATCCATGAAAGGGATGCCTACAGGAAAGGTTCTGTACCAAACATTTGAGAACTTGTTTTACCTCCAGCATGGGGTAAAACACCTTTTTGTGAACAAACCCACCTTTGCAAAGTACACAGAAGCAGATGAAATCTACAAAAGAAAATGGTAAATATCAAATTACCAAATGCAAATATTTGGGAGAAATTAAATGACTTACTGTAAAAAGGCAAGGTAAAAGTCAAAACAGAGCAACAAAAAGAAAAGCAGAAGGCCAACCTAGGTCAAAGAGTATCGAATGAAAGAGTATTAGTTAAAGGACAAAGTAAAAATAACAGTCAGCATGGAAGACCAACAACAAAGGAAAATAAACATCAACAGATCAAAGAATAAGACAACACAACCTAATAATCAGGGACAGATTGTAGCAGTTGAATATCTGTCTCTATCTTCTTGCATGAAGATATGTCTTTTTCCTAGATTAATTTTGAAGACAGTTTGGGATATTTTGTAAACTATTTTTGTATAAATACTTCATAATTCGAAGGATAGAGGGTGAATTGCTAGACATTTCTATAGTTGTATTGATCTATAACCTGAGGGTTCATTGTACCAGCTTTTCAAGTCAGCAGACTAGACTGAGTAATAAAGAGATCGCATTACAGGATTCATGTGTTGAGCTACTTTAGTGAAATATTTTCTTTTTGTCAAATTGTTATTTTCTCAAGTGTTTCACAAACTTGCATGTTATCTAAATTGAATTAATTAACTAGACTTATATTACATAATTTTTTTAAGTACACTCTACCTTGAACAGTTAATCATTTTAATGTTTTCTTCTGATATCCAGATTAGGGAATCCTTCATTTCTCCCTAGTTTCGATTGACCCTACCATTTCCTTCATTATTCGGTTTAAGGAACCCTTAATTGCTCCTTAAATCCGATTCAAAACCACTTCACCATCCAGCCCTAAGATCTGAATTTACTCAGCTACCTTGCCTTGTAAACACTATCTTTAGAACTTGATCTAGTCCTATTTGCTTGACATTTTACCCCATATTCCAATGGTAAAGGACATCCCTCTATCCATCTAAGTCAGTGATCCCACCACCAAATCTAAACCAAAACCCAAGTACAATCATAACTAGCTTAAAATCAATTGACTAAACAAAGTTAAATCATAAAGAGAGAGCCTTCTCTGAGCATCAAGAAGGCTAGATCCTAATCTCCAAAGTAGGTTTGTGGTTACCTCTATCATTTCTTTCACAACAACTCTAGAGAAATTTTGGAGTGATAACATGGTGGATGGCCAATTAAGGCAATCTTTAGTTACCTATTTTTTGTTTAATAACACTATGAGAAAAAATATAAAAGATGGATATGGGGGTTTGGGGGCGATTTATACGTGGCACCCCCACGAGGTTTCATTTTGCATGCAATTCCTTCATATGTACCATTTCAAACTCTCATTGAAATCTTGTCATGGAAACTATCTTATTTGTAGCCCACAGTGTGAGCCGACGCAAGTTCAATCTATATAAAATCATCCCAAGTCATGGTAAATTAATGAACCTTTGCTATGACATGATGGACAAGGTGCGTGGAAGTGATGGGCTAGACCAAAGGATTTTCATTCCATCAGGATTCTCTTGTGGTAATGATGAATTCATCATCGCACCCTTTGATATTGGAAGAATTACAGTGTTGTGGTTGCTTCTGCCCATAAGTGAGTTGGCGACCAATGAAAATGCTCAGTTTCTGGAAACTCACAGTGCCTTTGTTTTCATGTTGGTAATCTTGATATATTATTTGTTGCTTTTCAAATTTCTGGTCCTAAGCAATATCAAGTTAAGAGAATTGGATTTCAATTATGCATGGATGCTTTGCGCACAATGTTTTGTGGTCATATTGAATGAAGATATTGTCTTGATGTTCTTAGGGTGCTCTAGACCGTGGATAAATTTATTTTTGGTGTAAGAAGAGTTATCAACCCTCTCTTTTCGCCTTAAGTCTCTCGAAGAGTATCCTTCCATGCTCTATAACTATCGCAATCACTCTATATTTTATATTGTTTTGTGGTTAGTAGTCTATGGGTGTTCTTCTTTGTTGGGCCCTTCAAAGCAGCTAGTATACTTGAGAATTTAGTAGTTATAGTCACTGGACCACCATATAATCTTGTTTGTGTCTCCTTGTGTGTGGTTTGGAAGACAATGGCCAAAAACTCAACAACGCTATTGTCGGATGCAGTGCCTGTTTAGACAATATGCAAGTTAACATAATGAGACTTCAGTTACACCATAATGAACAGTTTGTTTCTGCCTCCAATGCAATATACCTCAGGTTGGAACTTACAGTTAAAATGGAGAAACAAGAATATGAAATTAGTCACCTTCATCAATAGGCTCAGGATTTGCACTCCCTAGTATATATTTTAATTCTAAACATGCAGGACTCTACTAGCTTCAGCGGATCAAATGCAATCCATTGCTCATATATGAATGAGCTTGTGGATTTGGTCAAGTATAACATAATTAAGGATTATACTCTTGAGTGGGTTGCATGTATTGTAGTTTTTGTTTCATTTTGGGGTCCTTTTGGAAGATATTCACCTCCAAAGACTCATACTATGTTAGTTACTGTTGTATTCCTCTTTAGAGGATAATTTTGACTCGGATACCTTGAGACGTTTCTAAAGTTGAAGGCAAATATGAAATTTAATCCCCAATGCACCACTATGATCCAAGCACAAAATTTGAATCAATACAAATATTCCCATTATGGCTAAAAATAGTAGTAATAATAATATGGTGTTTATAAAGTTTTTATTTAAATATAATTAAGTATTTTTGACCGAAAATGTTATAAGAAGTGTTTTAAATCGATAAAATTAGTATACATTATATTTTAATCTTGTTTTTCTCGGATGGGGTGTCGAATGCAAGAGATATAACCTTTACTATGTGACTAGGAGAGGCCATGATTAATCACACCCTCTAGTCCCTTTATGTTCTTGAATGTATTATCCAGGTATAGAGGTTGTAACAATTGAAATGGGTGTTCTTAATAGTGATTACAATAATATGATGAGGATGAAGTAATGGGATAGCTCACAATCATGGAATAAGTTGGTGATGGGGGTTTTATAGGTAATGCTAACATTGGACACACAAACTATGCAATGAAGTTTATAACATCGTTAGCTCTGAGACTAGGGATGCAATTGAAGGCAAGTTTCATCTCTCTTGGTCAAAACATTTCTCCATGTTTTCACAATATAGGTTTTTGTCTGGTTTTGCTTTATCCTTCTATCCAAGGTTAGGTAAAGAAGAATATGAGCTTCTTAGGCAATGGGGAGTGGTTTATTGGAAAATCACATCGTTGCATATGTACCTCAAACCTCAGTGCCTCCATTTTTTCAAGTCATAATGCATATTCTTTCTATTTGGTTCTATCCTAGATCCTCACTGATATACTATCCATCGATAGCAATAGTATTTATCCCTATATGAGCTTGGGGTGTATTTCAATTGGCACCAACACCTTCTAGTCCTTATTGTTGTGAGTAGGGTTATTATTGATAGGGATTATAGAGCTGGTTGTGCAAAAGGATAGACCATCTCCCATATTTTAAAAGCTTGGTCAATACTTGGAATTTGGGCATTCCCCTCCTATAGATTCTTCCGCTTTGTAGATTTTTGGTGTGGTTTATTGCTCTTTTCATATTGTGGGTGGAACTCTTCCTAAGCCTCTTCATCACTAGTATTTTCCCCTTTGCTTCTAGTCTCACTTTGCCTATAGTCAATAAACTAATCAACATCATTGTTGGTCCTATACATAGGAAAAGGAACACTTACAAAGGTACTCCTTTGGTAACTAGTCCCTACCCTCCCTTTAAAACTCATGGATGCCTTACTGGGGCTTAGTTATATGCCATGGGTGTTGCCTCTAACTTCTAACATAAATTTTCTCAAGGCGCCAAAAGGGAAGTAAATAGCATGGGAAAAAAGACAAAGACAATAACTTACCAAAGAGTGGCTAGAGGCAAACTTTAAAGATTAGATCCTTGATTTTAGTTACCCTCAATCAAGAGATACAAAACATTTTAAATCTACCTATTAAATTATACTAGATGAACAAAGTGTTTATGGTAAAAGCTATTAAAGAGAAAAATATAAAAAACTATTTTATATAAGTTACCCATCATGAATAAAAAATTTAATGCTCTATGTCAAGAAATCAATGCCTCTATAGACTTTCAAGTCACTCCATGTAAACATTGATTGTTTCAAGCTTATGAAAGGACTCCAGCTAATCCCATCTTAGTGCACACGAGGAGCCAAAGGAGCATAACTAAAGGGATGGCCCTTCAATTTAATTTATATAGTTTATCTTAGTTTTCGAGAGGTGTAATATCATTGACTACTTCCATCAGTGGTCATATCTTGGTTTTATGTGGTTAACCATACAAATAGTTGTAAATATTATTAATTTTTAAATAATGAAAACAATGATATATCGACACCTTCATAACCATAATTTCCAAAAATATTATTAATTTTTAAATAATGAAAACAATGATATATCGACACCTTCATAACCATAATTTCCAAACCATAATTTCCAGCAAATTAAAAATAATAATTTCTATCATATATTAATATTAAATCTCACTGCCAGTAGTAATAGTAATTTTATATAATTTACCCACGTTACCCTCCGTTCTCGTCACGTTAAAATTAAGGAGACAACGATATTAAAAGGAGATGAACTGGTCCTCTTTGCCTCTCTAGTCATTGTTGTAGCTTTGACAAAACATGAGATGCTTTATAATTAATTATCTCGATTTCTGTGCACGTTTGCATGTGTAAAATGAAATTGAACTAGTTAGGTTTATATATATATATAAATAATATATACTTTAAGTGTATTTTAATTTGTATATGTAATTATTTTATTATTATATATATATATTTTAGTTAATTTTAATTAAAATTTGGTAGAGATTTTTAAAAACTTGAGTTTAAGTTGTTTAATTTATAGAATTTTAGTGTCTCAAGGTTTTTTAGGGCGCTAAATCTATTTATGTATTCAAAAATGTATTTTAAACATCAAAAAATCACTTCTAGCTTGAAATTGTAGCACTAAAAATAAATATTTAGTCTATAAATTAGACTACACCTATAATTTATTTTATAATAAAGTAAATTAATAAGCATAGATTTGCTTCTTTTAATATATAGTTAATTAGTTTTACATTGGAAGGTAATTAATTAATAAATATATTTATTTTTACATTAAAAATGAATTAATTAATAAATAAATTTACATTATAATAGTGTTTTTTTTTAAGAATTTGAAATTTTATAAAAAATCATAATTCTTTTTAATAAATAAATAATTTAACCATGAGTTCCTCATTGGGGTGTTGTAAACAATGTTAATGGACAAAGGAGTGAACTCACCACCCCACTGCATTTCCTTGCATTAAAGAAGGGGATGGTGTAGCTATCCCACCCCATACACTCACACATGTCAATCGAATTCAGATTGCCTCGCCTTAAAAAGGAGGGATGGTGTGGATATCCTATCCCATACACTCATACATGCCAATTGACTTCACATTTTGTCGCATGAAGATGCCAGCTCCCATTCCTGTCATGAGCTCTTGGATCTTTTGTAGTGAATTTGTGTTTTTTTGTAGGTACAATGGTGTTTCCCAGCTGTAGGTGGGATATTTCCACCATGGTGTTCGATTTTTGGAAGTACTGGTGTAAGGAGGTCTTGATCCCCTAAGCATTGAACTTCATTGTATGCCCCCCGTGACATTAAGTCGAGTTTTGAGCTTGGAAGTAGTCATAGTGGTGGCTAGTTTTGAAATTTGGGAAGTTATCCCAGTCGTGGTTGGCTCTGAAACTAATGGCATTTGAAGGAGAAGAGTGTCTCATCCACAATACTTCAACGTTTGGGGTGCCACCAATATTGGGGTAACTTCTTTTATGTCCACTCTTAGAAAAATCTTTAGCTTATTTTTATACGCATTGTGGAATTTGGTTTTTAGTCTGTAGGGTGTCTTGATGGTGTTGAAACTTATTGGAGTGTCCTGGGTTTTCTGGTTGATTGACCCTGCCCAGAGCTACCCTCTACACGCACCTTCTTTTATATTGTTAGCTCATCCCATCCCACATAAACATGGAAATAAAGAGTGAAGATTATTTCACTTTTGTCTTGGTTTCATTTGATTTGTCTCACTGGTCTACTCCTCCACTAGGGGTTCTCTCTCACCGTGCATTATTCTATTTTGAGTGTCATGCCCCGTCAGCATATGTGCTCTCTTGGGGGCTCTAGTTGTCATGGCCCTCAGGCTCAAACGCAAGCCCAAACGACCATGCCTATCTTCCATTCATCCACTTCCACGAGGAAATTCATCAATATGAAGCCTTAACCACTAATGATCGTCATGCCTATTATGACTATGAAATTCAGGTAGAAATAGTTAGTTGGGTTCCAAATCCTAGTCATACTAAAGAAACACACAAGCAATACCTCAATTCCATCACCCTTCACTAACAATTGGAGATGCTCCTAGGCAGGGTGCCCATTGAAAAGTATGAGGGTTGCAATGAAATTATTGCATGCCTTAATGAAATCCAACAAGTCCAACGCTACCAACACCCCTACTTAGTCAACCTCGACACACGCCTAGTACATATAGAAGGTCACCTATAATGCGGTCTCAAACCTCCAACATTAGCGGGAACCAGTGCCTAGGACCTAACCCAGGTAACATCCTCTAACAATTGATGTTAGCCCAACCTTCAAGCTTATGTTTTGATTTCAATAAATTAGTTTCCTTTAGAAAATGTATAGCCAGCTATAATTGGAAAACAATATATTGTAACTATGTCATATTATATGTCAATAACTTCGACATAGTCTAGTTATAGTTTTTCGATGGTTTTGAATGATTGATAGCTACTCCCATCGTCGTTGGTCCAGTTTCCCTTGTGGCAAACCACGACAGAGATCATGACAAACATGGAAGCAATTTTGAGGTAATAGAGAATTTAACTAGCAAAAAAAATATAACCACGAGTCTAGTATCTCAAGTTTTTTTTTGTAAGCTTGGCAGATCCTTTCTATTTCATTTCAAAAGCAGACAAGGTATACATACACATGCAACAAGCATTATATGGTCACAACATGCCCACTGGGAAACCAGATATGTTGGCAATCTAACTGCATGATAAGCCATCCAAAATTTAAATGTTTTCAGATTGTCTAATAATGCAATATATGTTTGAATATCCTTAATACTCCTAATAACTACATATTTAAGACAAAAACTAAATAATTGTAAAGCCATCCTATTCCCTACTCAAAATTTCACAAAACATGACCATGTTGATCCACCAATTACTCATCAGAAGAGTCAATAGGTGTCAAATTTTCGGCATTAGAACTCGACAACTCTGTCTACAGGAAGCAAGAGATGTGCTTCTCGATTTGACTGAGGCGAACATTTTGGAGTTGGATTTGACGTTAGATTAATTGAACTTCCTTGTGAATTTCCTAGAGATCAGAATTTGGTCACAATGTTCTTCATTAGCTAGTACAGATAAACCGTCTATTGGAATTGGGTGTATCTGCCATGAGATTGACCAAGATCTTGGAATAAGGATTGTCATTCTTCCAAGTCCAAATCATTGTTTTCAACTTTTTCTTTAGCTCTAATTCCCAACTTGATATCATCTAATAGATAGGAGGAGGGGCGTTACAGTGGTAAGCTTGACCGACTTCCCGTGTCTTCCCTACTATGCCACGACGCCCTCTACCCCTGGATGGTAGATCCTGATATTTTCCTTCACCATGCCCTCAACCTTTGCTATGTCCTTGAGCCTGACCTCACCGACTTGTATTCCTTTTATGCGCAACGGGTTGGGCCATAGGGCTTACTTGCAAACCACACAAGGGTACACTGAACCAGAACCAGAAAAATTTGATAACAACCAACTAAAAACCCGACCGAGCTAACACCCAACCCACAAAGAGACAGGGAAGCACACGATCTTTACCAGGATGGAGGTGGTATGTGCCTGTAAATATAAGAAAACATGATACAATATGATAATAAAGAATAGAGTCAGAAAACACAGAATCTACCACGACTTTGACCTAACCGCGACCCAATGAGCTGTAATTGTTTGCCTTGAGAACCCAAAAACCCTTTATAATCAGGGTTATCCGCCAAACAAGGATATTATTCACCCAATTAACCCAAGCCGCTCAGAGCAGCTGATGAATCCTGAACAAGACGATTTGTTCATAAGTCCATAAACCAAGAACATTAGATAAAACCTTGAAAATAATGACAGAATGTTGAGCCATCAGGGAAAGAAGAATTTCATAGAGCATAGAAAGATTGTCAAGAAACATGAGACTCGGTTCACAATTGGCAAAGCTTGCTTCAAAAATGATCCAAGGATCCTCATAACATTCCCAATTCCTAAATTTCGAAACAACCATGTGAATGTTCAAGCAAAGACAAATAACTAGGCTTGAGAAGGTGAGATAAGGGCTAACGAAAAAAGCATACCTGCACTGATCGCTTGCCGACTGGGAGTCAAGGATGTGGAGGAGTCACCCGTCCACAACTGCTCTTAAAACTTGGAGAACGCGCTTAACTACAATCGACGAGCAAACAAATGTTTTGGAGCATAAACATTGAGCTGAGCTTGATAATCTAAACCCACACCTCCCAAGATAGCTTACTACGAATAATGCCACCTTTAACATGCAAGAAGGTAAATGTAGGTTGTCATCCGACCACCTCACTTTGTGTTCCAATAATGCACCGTCCTTGGCTCAGATCCCACCAATGCCATTATGTTGTCTCTCACCCCGATCAAGGATAACAATTTTGGTTTATTTTAAGATAACTTAAATTATTTGAATTTGACACACACACATATAGAGTATTTTACTTAATAAAAAAATGAACTAGTTTATGAAGTTTATATATTAATTGACTCACTCCTTTATATTAATTGTCAGTTTCAATTCACAATACAGACTAGATCCATCTTAACTCTAGCTCTATTAAGCGTCAAGAGAGATCAATTCTATCGAGGTGCAAACCTTTTTTTTAGTGCAAAACTTGAAGAAAGGTTTACACCTCTAGAGGTTTGATCGCTCTAGGAGCTTGATAGATCCATAGTTAAGATAGATCCAAGCTAGTTTAATTATTAATAACTAAAAGTTATATATATATATACTATATATATAACTTAAATTTTATTTGTGTAATTTCACTTAGCTAAAATATTTTAATTAGTAATTTTTATTTTATTTATTTATTTATTTTATGTAATTTAACCAAGTCAAAATGTTTTGATAATATAACATAATAGGACATTATAACATCTCTTCTAATTTGGGTTGGAGAGTGCCTCTTCAAGCAAAAATGTTTTAAAATTAAATTTAAAAAAATACAATATATTTTGATTGAGAAATGAGAGATGGTTTTTGGGCATATGGAATTGATGAGCCATGGTATTAGCCCACGATATCATAACAAAGCCTCTTTACAAGTTAGTAAAATCCATGGGAAAATGAGGGCAAATATCATGATTAAAAATCTTATTATATTATAAGTTTTAAGTTTTTATGTGCTTATTAATGAAAGTTAAATATGGTTACAAAATTTTTATTTTAATTTATATGGTGAAATAGATCTTAATTTATAACTATTATTTTTATCTTATACCACTATAAATCCATCTTAAGCACGAATCTAACATGAGCTGAAAGGGACCGAATTTCTTCACGTGCAAACTTTTTTAGAGTGCAAAATATAATATGTAATTTTTCATTGTTTAAATTGTATTTTTGAATGCTATATAGAATACATAGATGACCAAACTGTAAAATATTGAGACCACTTTAAAACGTTTTAACCATAGTTTTTTCTTTTTTGTTTTGTTTTGTTTTTTTAAACAATATATAAAACTTGAAGAAATCTGCAATTAGTTAACACAGATCTTCAAATAGTTTATTTAAATCCAGAGAGATGAAACTAGGTTTGGACTTGAAATGTGCAATTGAAGGCAAGTTTCATATCTCTGAATAACAATATATAAAAATTCGTTGATAACCTCTTTGAATGGCCAACCCTAATACCTGCACAATCGAAATGCCAACTGACCATGAAACCTCTCCAGCCCCAAGAACGACCCCTTCACACCCACCGTATGCGCTGAGATTTGACAAGACCTAGTTGCTCGTATCCCCCACCCAAGACTGTGTGCATGACCACAACACCTAGTCCCTAGGGACAAACTCTCCTCAAGCTGCCAACCCAACATTACAGGGTGCTTGTCACAGGCAGCAACAAACACCCAACGCAGAAAAGTGCCTACAAAGGGGCCAAAACCCAACATAATGAACTAAACATTGAAGCCAGACATAGAACTCTTCCTACAAACCGCAATGAGCACCAAACACACATTAGTGCTTATGGAGGGGCTAGAACCCAATAATGCAAACCAAACACAAAAACGATTCAAAGAATGACTATGAAAAATTACCTGTGAGGAAGCAAGGTGGGTTGGTCCACGAATCAGACTAAGGGCATACTGACCTATTGTAAAATCTTCTTCGCACCCAGTCCTCATTGAATTCCTCCTTACCGCAAAAGCACAACGCATCCTAGGGTCCTAGATGGCACTTTGCATTACCACCAAAGTCGACACTGCATTAAACACCCCCAACACAACTCTCAGATTTGCTAGCTTCAAGCTAGGAGCGAGGAATGGCTTAATTGGTATGCCACCCTTCACACCTGGAGAATGTGCCCCCCTGTTGATTTATCCCTCATCACCTAAATTTTGCAAATGAGTTTCACACCCAAACCAAGACCAATTATACTCATAATATTTTTCAGAACCTTCATCTGTCGGGTGCAATACAGGCGTCCCCAACACGCTTTACCAACGTTAATGTTGCGTGATATTAGAGTTAACGCCTACGTCTTAGGTCGTCGATCATTCACATGTCACCCCCTATCAGGGTATAATAATAATCCAGTTTCAAGGTCATACAAATCTACAAAGGCATACATACTCTATCCCGTATAGCTTTGAACGTGTGACCCCTTAGGAAGTTTCTATATTTTCTTTATAAATTATAATTCTAATACATTATTAATTTTTTAATTATATTTGAGATAAAAATATATTATGATTATTGAAATGATTTTGCTTAAATAATTAAATACAAATTGCTAATTCAATTCTTTTTAATTATATTTAATAAAATATCATTGTCACCATAATTATGATTCTGATACTAAGTCCATTTACATATGGATTACACAATGTGTCCAAAAAATCAAATCTCTTTATAATTATCAATATAATTATTAATTTTTATTTTTAATTTATTTAATTTACCAAAAAATATTTAATTAATAATTATATTATAAATATAATTATTAATCTATTTTACTATATATGAAATATGACATTACAATTAATACTTATCATGGAAAGCATCTCTTATCAATATCTCATGCTGTATAATAAACAATTAAATCTTATAAATTTTATTAATAATAGAGAATTTTAATTGATATATCAAATTTCAATAAAATACACATAAAATAATTAAATAATTAATATTGCCGTACAGATGTTACATTTAAGGTGTTTTCAAACTTTGAAACACAAACCTGCATGACTTTCGCAAAGAGCATTAGTTGTAGGGATTGTGTAGTTGTTATCACAAATGCACGAGAACTTTCAAGGGGATCTAGATTGTGAGTTGGGTTTAATTTGCAATTATTATAAACGTGATTTTAATGAATAAAATTAAAAATATTTTAGTGATTAGAATTAAAAAACCTTTCAATGCATAATACAACAAAGAATGAAGTGTATTTAATTTGCAATTATTATAAACGCCATTTTAATGAATATATTTTTAGGATGAAATTTTATAATATTTAAAAAATATTTTAGTTATTAGAATTAAAAAATGCATAATACAACAAAAAATGAAGTGCGTTTAATTTGCAACTATTATAAACGTGATTTTAATGAATATTTTTTTTAGAAATTTTATAATATTTCAATATTTTAAAAATATTTAGTTATTAGAATTAAAAAGCTTTCTATCCATAATACAACAAAAAAATGAAGTGGAGCATTGTAGCATATGGAAACTCTAGTTATTATGATTTTGTTTTATTTTATTATTATTGTTATTATTATTTTCTTATATTTAAGGCATATTGTGTTTGTTTTGAAGTTGATTGAGATTTCACGGATCTGTTGTTGATGTATCTTTGCTCTGGTTTTTAAGTAAGTGTTATTTGTGGTTTGAAATGGTTGCTTCAGAAGGGGTTGCCTTTCCGTTGGTGGATGATGCTACAACCTTTCAGGTCCTTGTAGCTTCTCTATCCAAAAAACCTAGATCTAAGGTGGATGCAAAATTTGTGAAGAAGGTGGAGACTATTTCCTCGGTGGCCCTTCCCACAAGGTTTTGAAGAACTTCCCTCACATATTCAAAATGGGCTTTAGTGGGGAAGTTCACAGGAATGTGACTGTCCCCAAGATCCATGGAGATATGGTTGGAGAAAATTTGGAAGGCATTAACGAAAGGTGATTTTGGAATATATGCATGTGGAAACAGGTTCTTTGTCTTCTTATTTTAGTTTAAAGAAGATAAAGATGTAATTTTTTGAAATGGACTTTATTTTTTGGGACGAGAGGTATGTATTTAAACAAATGGTCACTATACTTTGATCTAGATGAAGATATCCCAAATGTAGTTCATCTTTGGGTCAAGCTCCCTCAACTCCCACTTTCATGTTGGATTGATGATTGTCAGCGAGAAATCACAAATGGGTTGGGGAAATATTTGGATAGGGCTAAACCCAGAGGATTTCAGTTTGCATGTGCAAAAATTTGTGTCGAAGTTGATCTAGAAAAAGGGTTGCCCTCATAAATAAGACTCACATAGGGAGAATGGTCCCATTGTTACACTTTTGATTATGGGTAATTACCTTCAAACACAGGTATTGCCATGAATATGACAATTTTTCAAGGGATTACAAGCAATCTCAATTCAATAAGGGTGCATATATGACATCAGGTCAAGAAGAGCAATGACAAACTCAAAAAAAGGGCAGGAATAAAGGAAATCTGACAACATCTATTGCCCAATCCACACATGGTAGAAATGTGACATCAATCTTGGAAAACCCATTTAAGGTCTTTCAGTCTCAAAAAGAAAATGACAAGGGGTAAGAAGAATTAGATCAGAAGCATCATAGAACAAAAGCAAAAAGAGGTTCCGGAGGAGGAAGCGTAATTTCAAAAGAAGAGAAGGAGCAAATTCATGAAAAAAACTGGTATAAGAAATGGCTTCATTACCAAAGGAGTAATCTCTATCTAAGGATCGAATCAACAATCGAAAGACTTTGATTTTAGAACAAGTTGACAACTCCATAGGGAATAAGGGGCAAAAAATGGGCAACATGCCTATAATACCAAAGGAACCATAGGTAAGCATTGAGAAAGTATTGACTATACAAGTAGAATAAAAAGTGAATTAGGGAGATGGAAAAACCAACCAAGGAACGAGAAGCTCCAAAAAACGACCCGGAGATACTCTAATAAGGAAGTCAGAGAGGCATAAGCAGAATTAAATAAAAAACTTGGAAGTCAACCTCAAATAAATGAGGCCTTCAAATTAGCACAAGTTAATCCTTTAATGCTAATAAATCATATTAGTGATGGAATGTAAATGCATTTGGATCTTGTGAGTATTCTGGAAAACTTATACCTAGAATGAGACTGAGATTTATATACAATGGGGTAAATGTTTGAGAGATTGGATTGGGTCTTCGTGCTCAATCTCATTCTGACAAGTAATATTATAAATTTTGAAGCAATGTAATGGTTTTTGGGTCGAATCCCATATTTTTATTTTATTTTATTGTTTTTATTTCATAACCGTTTATGATGATGATTAGTGTTCACTAAGACTAGTATGGTTTACTGAACTTTAAGAAGGTAAGAAGTTAATTAGAATTCTTTAACAAAAATTTTCTATGCTCAAAATGAAGTGAGAGAAACTTTCTTAGATCACCATAGTTTGGTAGAGTTAAACGGTCAAGAAGGTTGGTAGTGTGACAAATATTTTGAAAATTAGATTGAATGTGAATGTGAATATAAGATGGACAATCTAAGAGAATATGCTTTTCATAGGTGACAAAATATTTCATCCAATGGTGTTTTGGGAATTGACCAATGCTCAGTTTCACTATGAAGCTCATGAGAATTAGTACTAATATTGGCAATGCTCATTTTCTTGTTAACTTCAGTTAAGACAAAGAGATTTTGGTTTTCGAGATTGAGGTTGATCACCTCCTTATAATATTGTCATTTCATTTTTCCCTCCACCTCTTTACTTCCTCAATTTTCTCCTTAGATTTGGAAGCAATAATATTTTGAATTATTTGAATTTTGCTAGATGATCTCCTCCTTTATTCCCCAATGGTCTAGCCAAGATTGGGCATCTTTGTGCCACCCTCGTTTGAGTTGAAAGTGGAGATCTTGGCTAAAGTTAGAAGCAATTTTAGGAAACCTCTTGACATCCATGTTGTATATTTCTTCTTATAGATAAGAAACCTAGTCATAGACATGCTTTCAATGAGGGAAATGTTTACTTCAATCAAGATGTTATGTATTATGTTTTTTTGAAGTATTTTTTCTTAATATAATTTTATGTTGGAAATTTATTTATCACAATATTTTTAATTTATAATTATTATGAACACAATATTATTTTAACTGAAATGAGAATTTTTGGAGAATCGGTAACCTCAAAAGAGCGGTTGCCACTATTACACCAAATACAACTATTTCATGACAAATGGGTCACTTACAACATGTCTCCAAAGACTTGAACCCACACAAATAGGGAAACAAATTGTTCACCAAACCACTCAAGCTAAGATCCTTTGACTATTATGAACATGATAATACATCTTAGTTAATATTTATATTATAATATAATAATAATTTTAAAAAATGAAACAGAATTTGAAATATGCATAAATTAAGTTTTAACAAATGTTACATGGCAACTTAGTCATTGCGGGAGAAGTTAGAAAATATATAAAGAGTAGCTTACCAAGGCCACAAATTAGCTTGGAAAATAGTGGAAATTTCAGCATGATTTTTGCCAAAATTTTGGCATAAATTTTAGGAAATCTCAGTTACAGTTGTCAAACTTTAGGATTTTGGGTGCATATGGGTTTTTTGATAGTGTTGAATCCATTTCCACCATCAAAAAAACAATTCAAACACTACTATGATCAAATTTTTTGAAAAAAAAACTTCAAATTCCTGCGAAAAATAACTTTTCGGGAGAATTTGTGGCCTTGGTAGACAACGCCATTATATGACAAATAAACTTCATATGACTAAGTACACAAGTAAAGAGTGTTCTTTGTTGTAAGATAACTAAAATAAGAAAATTATTATTTATAATGGATAGCTAAACTCGATATGACTAATTATAAAAGTAAAGAATGTTCTTCGTCATAAGATAACTAAAATAAGAAAAACATTATTTATTCATAGAATTTGTAAAGTAGCATTGAACCATCTATCCTAAAAGCCAAAGAAGATTTAAATCTTCTAAAGAACAACTTCATATAAGTAGTTATTAGTTGCAAATTAGGTATTGACACCATTATAATAGTATGTGTGTGTGTGTGTGTGTGTGTGCGTGTGTTTCTTTTTCTTTCTTTTTTTATGCCCCTTGGGATAGTTTAATTCCCCAAAAAATGGGTGGTTAAAGGGGGAGAGGTACTTTATGGTGTTAAGGAGGGAAAAATATTTAGGTACTCATGGGGTCTTAGTAATATGACAAATAATCAAGTATAGATATATGGTCTCTACCAAAGACTTTTGTTAACCAAAGAACATCAGGTTGACACACTTACGGTTATGATATATTCTCTCTTAATCCTGCACATCTATTCAAAGGCTCCCTCCCAAAGGAGAAATATATGCAAAACATTGTGAAAAGAATCAAGAAAGTTGTAGAAGACATCCCATCCAAAGCATATTTCCATGTCCTAAGAGACTTCAACAGAGAAGTAGACATGTATGCTAATGAGGGGTGTAAATTGAAGATATGTGAATTAAAGATTAATGGTCAAATGAAGCTTGCTATAATTCCCTATTGCAGATGAAGTCTATTAAAAATTCCCTAGTACAGTTTTTTTTTTTTTTTTTGACAGAAACAATTAGTTTGGTATATTGATTCTTGGCAGAAATGCCTCACTTTAGGTTACAATAAAATAAGCAGAGCTCTAATTTCTCCTCAGGTAGGAACCAGGTGATTTCCCCCCTAGTGAGCTTGCGAATTCTGAAGCCTATAATTCGGTTGATCTTCTCTATCTTTCCTGATTTATAGATACAAACAGACTGCTCCAATAAAAGACAGTAAAACATTTTAAACAAACAGTCAAGGGATAGGGTCCCAACCTTCATCTTCGTTTCTTAGCAGAACTCCGTGTGGGAGGAGAGCCGCTTTGTTGGCTTCAACATCAACTTCTTTATTATTGTCTCTCTTTACATGAAGGAATTCCAGGTTCTGCAAGGAATTTATCATGTTTCTAATTCTGCTCATCAATCTTGATAGCCTTAAATCAGTAGGAAGAGAGTTGTCCATTATGATCTTTATGATGGATTGGGAGTCCCCAATTACAGTTGCCTCTTTGATACCCAGGGTAGTGAGCTGTTTGAGGCCTTGAAAGAGAGCCAGAGCTTCGGCTTGAATGCTTGTATTGAAACCCACTCCCTAGGCAAATCTTAGTTCAGTTATGCCCTCTGCACTTTTGATTACTCCACCTGCACCAGATAAACCAGGATTACCTTTTGCTGCCCCGTCAAAAAAGAGAGTGTTTCTATCCTTCTTGATGTAAAACTTAGAAAATTCTATAGCCTTAAGGCGAATTTGCCATTTTTTAAGGGGAGAAGGAAGTCTGACAATATCAATGAATTGGAGGTCAAGGTAAGTTCCCCATACTGCTTCTTGACAACTTAATTCTGCCCCGTCAAGCTGATCACCCAAACAGTCTCTTAGATGACTTTTGATTTTTTCCCATATAAACTTTGAGATCGTTCTTCTTGTCTCTGAAAATTCTTTGGTTTCTTTCCAGCCATATATGCCGACAAATTAATTTAGGGAGAGCGAACCAGGCTTCTTTAATGTGGACGTTCTGAGGAAAGCCACCTGGGTACCTTGACTTCCAATTTGCAAACAATTCAGCACAGCGGTTTGGCAGGATGAAGTCTACGCCCCACGGTCTTAAGGCTTCAGTCCAAAGTTCAATAGAAAACTTACAACGGAGCATTAGATGGGAGGCATTTTCCTCATCGACCCCACATAATGAGCAACAGGATGGCCCTATGTAGCCTCTTCTTCGAACCCTGTCATCTGTCAAAATTCTTTGGTGGCATAAAAGCTAGCAGAAAACGTCAATTTTTGGAATCATTGTTCGGGACCATATACCTTGCCAAGGCTTCGGATCGGGGGGAACATGTGGATGCAGGGAGAGCTGATTGTATCCTTGTGCGACTGTGTAGCATCCAGAGCTCGGGCCCCATCCCCGGGTATCGGGCTTCCTTATGTTCATTGGAGCTTTGCCTGCTAAGAGGGAGCAGAAGGTGACGAAATCACTGGAGAGATTATGGGGAACCTCAAGATTGATCCAACTCTGCCATTTTCCATTCTCCTAGTGAGATATATCCCACAGAGTTTTGAGCCCCGCTCTGTCCATCCATTCTCTCAACATCCAAAATTCCCTAGTACAATTATGTGTAGTAATTTTTGTGTTTATTTGGGGCACTTTTGTAAGTTATTCACCTACAAAACCCATCTTTTTGTGACTAAGATATATTCTCCTAAGGGAAATCATGTATTCATATTGGAGCAGAGAAAACAATTGGTAAATTTTGATGAATAACTCTGTAATACTTGATATGTTTGTTACGAATCAACCACAAAATTACAATAGAAATATTTTTTCTTGTTAAAAAAAAAGAAATCCCCAAAAAGTATCATCAATCCTCAACCTTCTCGTGATATTTAAAACTTGAGACTTGGTCAAATTGAATCCTACTCAAACCAAATGATCTTACTTCTAATGTGTTATCTTACATGTATTAATTATTAATAATTCTGCAACTACTAAAGGTAATATAATCTATATATATAATATATATATATATATATATATATATATATATATATATATATATATATATATAATATAATTTTTATATTATATTATATATATTACTTCACTATTTTAGGAGTTTTAAGGAAAAAACAATTGAAACAATTTTTAGTTATTTCTTTTGCGCCGCTAAGGTTTTTGTTATTTATTTCAATTTATTACTTTAATTTTGACTTTTTCCATTTTTTTTTGTCGTTTTTTCCTGATTCAATTATACAACAAAGCTTTAATTCTTTTCACCAATAAAATACTAAAAAATAAACTTTAATAAAATATAATCAAATTACAATTAATACAAAAGAATAATAAATATTTATAATCAAATCACAACGAATACAAATACAAAGTGACTGACGAATGATGGCTATAATTATTATCTTTGACTAGGACTACTAACATATTTACTACAAATCCGAATAGTTAAAATAAAATACCCTATAATTATGTATTCTGATAATTATTTATTTGATTTGTGTTTTTATTAAAAAGATACAACAAAGAGCAAGTATTAGAAAATCTTCATATAATAATATATAATCATTTAAGAATGACACTAATATTAGAGTTTTCATAGCTTTTAATTTTAATAAATGAATATTTCTACTCTTTGAAAAACTAGTTGTGATTTTATATGGGCAATTCCTCGAGACATAGAGAGTCTAGCAGACTGAAGTTGGTATTGATACAATATAGGTTTACATGGTCGTTTCATTCAACCCTAATCTTGAAAAGAATATGCGTGAAATTACAAAATAATAATAATAATGGGGTAATGTTATAGTGGTTGCGGAAGGTGGAGCTTCTCGAGTTTATTAATTTATTTTTCGGTCTTAAATATAGAATATTTAGAAGTTATTAATGCTATTTGTAAAGGTTATGATAATGGTTATACTCATGGTGTTAACTCTTGAGTATAGTTATAGAGTTTTGTTGTTATCAGTATAGATCCAGTTTAAATGTAGATTTAATATGAGTTGAGAGGGATACAATTTCTTCATTTGCAAATTTTTTACGAGCATATATTATTTAAATGTTTTTTTTCTTAATTAAAAAAAAATATTTCTGCTGATATAGCAAAATTTCAACTTTAATGATGGACTTACAAGATTACACATCATGCTGAGCTGTAGAATAAGCCTCTCAACTCAATGCTAAATATGGACAAATTATAATTATGTTAAATGCTCCTAATTTATTAACCAAAATCAAATTTTCACATGATATTTATGAAGCGACTTATAATAATTATCTTCAAATAACCAGTAATTTCACATGTTATATGAGCTTGTTTCCAACTCATATACTTCTTTCTTTCTCTGGTACTTGTGGTATATTGACTTTCACACACTTCTGCAATACTATTGTTCCTCTACAATCTTGTATTATTTAGAGAGAATCTCTCATAACAGTCTATTCAGATGTATTGGACTTTATATGATTATCTAGCATAATACAAACAAACTTTTTTCGTACTAAAAAAGTTTTTACAATTTAAATAGTTATTCAATGAAGAAATAATGAATCCTAACATCCGCATGCACTAAGAAAAGCTTTCACTTATACCAAGAAAATTTATAGGGAAAAACCTTTAGAGTTAAAATCAGCAAAAATAAGGTTTCATAATTTAGCGGTTAAATCTAGCTATTTTGAAAAATACGTAAAAGATGTGAGAAGTGTATCTTTATTTTTCAATTATGATAAAAAATGTCAACATACTTTGAATTAATGTTATCTGGCATGTTTATAAGTAAAAGCCATTCTCTCAAAGCGCATGTAGAACATATGCACCTACATAATTTCCTTAACCGAAGAGGTAGAGAATGTTTGAGATTAATGTTTCCTTCTGCCAAATAACTTGCACAAGCCAAAGTTGGTGTGCTGTGTAAGAATGAGGCATTTGATGCTAGCGTAGCTGATATAACTTATGTTTTACATAATATACGTTTAAAACTTATATTACTAGCATTGCATTGATATATTAAGAAATTTTAATGTTAGGTTTTTACATCAAAGTAAATGATTTCTATAATAACATTGAAGGACTAAAATATTTGATAATGGCTAGCATTAATAAAATGTATTTAGATATTGTTATTAACACTTTTCATAGTTTTTTTAGATTTGGGTGTCTTTTTGTTAACAATGACATGTCAATTTGGGTAGGACAATATTCATTATTCAAATGACCAACACTAAATGGTGGCTTGATGTCACAACATTTCTCCAAGTGTTCCATTCTCAAGTTAAAATCGTTAGTCCCTTTCATCACCTCCACATCTACATTGTGATCCTCCTCTTGTCCGCTTTAATGCTTCTATCAATGTTCATGCCCATGCTTTTGTACCAATTCTGCGGCCATCCCCATCATTCTTCGGTGTAGAGATTTGAAGAGAATAGGCTATGACATCTCATTACTCCCCCTGCCATTGTTGCCAAAGTTCATTTCATAGCCTCTCGATTTTCCAGATCACCTATATGGTCAGAGAACAAGGTCGTGCTCATCGAGGAAGTAGAGGACATGGGCGCCCTCCCAGTGCTCCTTGGGTTGGTGACCACATGGAGCTATTTGACCCCAACATCCTTGAATACATTCGATGCAGAGTGGCCACCCTCGAGGTGGAGAAATGCAGAATACTCGGTGATGGGCACTGGGTTGTTCGAAATTTGTTGGTGTGGCATCTTTAGACATTGAAGCTAGCAAGAGCCCGAGCTAAAAGACGGGTGTCTAAAACAAATGTGTATATCAGTAGAGTTAGAACCTCCCTCTTAAACCTCTCCATAGCCATCGACATTAAATTTCCCCCTACACTTGCAACCTCCATGTCCTCGAGCTCTTCGGAAAGGTCTGAAGACCAACATCCCACCCACCAGCCCTATTCTCCTTCTCCCTCCATCATCCTAGTTAAAGGCAGAGGCCCGTTAGACCAAAGGTCTCCAAATAAACAATCTGTAGCCAAAGAGGGTAGCTCGAAGTAGCTCCCCACCAGCGCTTCCTAGCTTAAAACATATACCACATCATGTCACTAACCTCCCACCCACCAGCCCTATTCTCCTTCTCCCTCCATCATCCTAATTAAAGGCAGAGGCCTGTTAGATCAAAGGTCTCCAAATAAACAGTCTGTAGCCAAAGAGAGTAGCTCGAAGTAGCTCCCCACCAACGCTTCCTAGCTTAAAACATATACCACATCATGTCACTAAAAACATACTCATGGGACTGGTTTCGAGAGGTGTAATATCAATGACCACTTCCATCAGTGGTCATATCTTGGTTTTATGTGGTTAACAATACAAATGGTTGTAAATATTATTAATTGCTAAATAATGAAAACAATGATATATCGACACTTTCATAACCATAATTTCCAGCAAATTAAAAATAATAATTTCTATCATATATTAATACGAAATCTCACTATCAGTAGTAATAGTAATTTTATATAATTTACCCATGTTCCCCTCCGTTCTCGTCACGTTAAAATTAAGGAGACAACGATATTAAAAAGAGATGAGTGGCCTCTCTAGTCATTGTTGTAGCTTTGACAAAACATGAGATGCTTTATAATTAATTATCTCGATTTCTGTGCACGTTTGCATGTGTAAAATGAAATTTGAACTAGTTAGGTTTATATATATATAAAATAATATATACTTTAAGTGTATTTTAATTTGATGCAATTATTTTTACTATTATATATTTTTAGTTAATTTTAATTAAAATTTGGTATAGATTTTTGAAAATTTGAGTTTAAGTTGTTTAATTTATAGAATTTTAGTGTACCAAGGTTTTTGAGGGCGCTAAATCTATTTATGTATTCAAAAATGTATTTTAAACATCAAAAAATCACATTTTGGCTTGAGCACTAAAAAGAAATATTTAGTCTATAAATTAGACTACAGCGATAATTTATTTTATAATAAAGTAAATTAATAAGCATAGATTTGCTTCTTTTAGTATATAGTTAATTAATTTTACATTGGAAGGTAATTAATTAATAAATATATTTCCCAGGATCCGGGTGATATTGACATGCTGCCACCTCACACCCGGACATGCTCGACGTCAGGCAGCCGGAACGGCATCTGGCTGGACATGAATGAGCTTAATAGCTCCCGGAACGCGATGAACGCCATTGAATGCTGCTCGCCGTCACCTCCTGCTCTGGTCCTTTCCGCCATAAACAACATTCACTCGCCTGCAAGCGCCATTAAGCTCTCCCGTGCCTCGAACCTGGAGGAAACCCATAATAAAATGGTCCTCCCTGCTACCCGATGCAGACATTCTCTGAATCAATCCTTCTGCCAGTTTGCCATTGATTCAGATTTGCCCGTGGTCGATCCGCTCGAGCCTGTTATCCCCCATTCCGCCATTGGCGCTTTGTCGAGCTCTCGCTGTCCGAATCCTGCAATCGCCATGACGCACAACAGAGGAGTGCCTCGCAGAGGAGGCTCTTCGGCCTCCAGAGGCCGCACTCGCTCATCCCCCTCGCCGTTGGTTATCCCCATCTCCTCAGCTTCCCTGTCTTCCCCTCCGCCTTCCCCATCCAGGCTTGCTCCCAACTCATCCTTCCAGAATTCACGATTTACCTTCTGAAGCCGCCTCAACCAGCCGGTAATCACCTTTACCACGACAATTATGGTTTCGGAGGAAGCTGATGAGCCCGTCGACCCTTCCAATTCCTCTACCCCATCTCCAGAAGCAAGCATTTCCCATGGCCCTGAGTTTCATCCCCACCCTTCAGCCACTCACATGCAGGAGGACTCGCCGAAGAGTGCTGAGGTCTTCGGCACGCCTATCATCGAGGAAGACGAAGTGGTGGCCTGCGGACCGGTTCAACGCACCTTCGGCATCATGCACCTGCTCACGCAATCCATCGAAGGCACAGGCGAAGGCATTCCAGAAGACAAAACAGATTCTCTGCCAGCTGCTCCAAATTTGCCAAGCACCAGTCGCCCAGACCCCCAGAGCTCGGGCAAGTAAGCCTTTTCAGTGCAGTAATGAATTTACTACAGTTTTTGGTCATTCCTCTCCTCCTCTCAGTCTATTTCTCTCTAGATCTCGGATATCTCGACTGTATCGCTGAGGCCGGCCTCAGTCCATGTATTTTTTTGCCGTATCTCCTGCTCTTATATCATGCTGGAATCTCTTGGAGGATAGCTACCTCTGCTTGGCATACTCTGCAAGCAAGTAGCTTTTTTGTAATGGTTTCTGAAATCTATGGTTCGCTTCCTCTGCCTGGCACCCATTGCAGGCAAGAAGTTCTTTTGTAAGATTTTCTTTCCCTCTGTTGCTTGGCTCAAATGTCCTCACCTACAAGCACAGAGCTCTCTTTCTGGTTCTCAGTTTATATGTCAAGGGTCAGGACACTGGCCCTCTGAGGTCTCGCCCTCACTGTAAATACTCTTTTCTTTTATCTTAATAGAATTAGCATCGATTCAAA
>APFE030127995.1:261065-281493 GCA_000404065.3 Pinus taeda | reverse complement strand
CTCCTTTTCTTGGAATATTAAAATTTCTTATCACCCCATGATGACAATCCCTCTAATCGCTGGCATCACATTTTTTTCCACTTTAGTGGGTTTACCTTCAACCTAAAGAAACATGAATTTCAGCCACTCAATTAAAAAGAAATTGCTAAATTGCTATTTATCAGGTTTTGAGTAAAAACAATTAATAACTCATATTTACAACACTTCAAATATTTACAACCTTTCAAGTCTTGTATTTATAACTCATATTTATAACCCTTTAAAATGAAATGAACTATCTATATTTTTTTAATAATAAAAAGAATCTTCTTTATAAAACTAACGCTGACATGCTACTCCTATATATTTATCTTATATTTAATATTCAGTGTCAATCAATTGAATGACAAGATGAAAGCTCAAATTAATTGCACCTTTAAAACATGACTTAGAAGTTTAATTGGTAATTATGTATTCATTGATTTGTACATTGTTAATTGCAATTTCTCTTGAAAACCAATGTTTATATCAAAATTTTAAAAATTAACACTCACTTCTCTCGTAGTCTCTTGTTTCTTTATTTGATCTTGGTACTCGAGATTGCCTTCTCTAAAATATCCAATGTGAAGATGATAGCTTATGTGTTTCCGCTTTCTGAGTAGGTTCATGTGATTATTATTATTTTTGGTGTTAATGTCTATGTTTTTTTTATGCCGAACCATTATTTATTATCTAAACATTGATGTTTGAAAATCCGTAAGTGGCTAGTGTGGAAATGGCAAGGTATGTTGAGAATTTGGTTATTTAGTAACTCATAATATGCAGGCGTGTGATTACCAACAGTAGCTAAACAGGGGAGATTAGGGGAGATTGTGGAATCCATAAGAAACTCATAATATGCAAGCGATTGAAGGGCTATCTTTGTAAAAAAATAAAAAGCAACCCTGCAGAAACGAATTGAACAAGATTTCCTGCACATATACATGAAATGGAAAAAAGAGAACAAGAGAACCCACCATAATAGGCATTTGCCAAGCTTCCATGTGAATGTAGTCATAAACCAGCAGTTTTTCCTCTATACCCCAATTTTTCTGATTCTATTATGATCTTGCATGTCGCACTTTTGACTCCTACAACTAGCGCAGCTTTATCAATCACTGACTGTTTCATTTGAAGTGTCATTCACAACCAAGGATATTTATGATGATCCTAAAGTCTAATATTATTGCAAAACCTCATATTCGTGTTTAACTCATGAATTCAGAAGGACGCATTTTCATATGAAAGCAAAGCAGGTTAATAACTGTGTTCCAAATGAAAAGCAACAAACCATCAAACTTGGTATTGCGGACACTGGAATTTGCAATTTACTGCACTTTTTATTACATTATAGAAACAAGAAGTACACACGTTGTGGAATAGATAGAAATTTTACAACTAATCGAGTTTAAAAGTTAGATGATTTGCCTGGATCTGCCCCACCAAACTGTATCAGTTTCAAAGGAGTAAAACCCAATGCAAGGCCCAGGCCATTTTGGTAGAATAGCAACCTCTTGGACTGGGCAGCCTCTTTTGGGGTATGTTTCTCAAATCATATGTAGAAAACACATTCCAAGATGATGGTGAAAAATCAAGATCACTCAAAAACTCGGGGAATGGTACCTGATGGGATCGAGGGAGTGTTACGCTGTCAACCAATGTTATATTTTCAACCAGATTTACTTTTACTTTTACTTTAAATTAATATTTTTGTCACGTTTCTATTCTTTTAACTAATGGTGGGAATAATTTATTGATCATTATTTTGTCTGTTACAGTCCTATGTGGTGTACTTGGGAGGACAGTATGACGAGAATCTACAACACCAACTGGTAGCTGATTCTCATCATGAACTTCTGGGATCTGTATCAGGAAGGTAATAGTGCATCCATCCATGAATAAATGGGATAATTAGTTCTAGTGTATTTTAAAAATTTGTATTTATTTGATTTTACATACTTTAATTATATATGTGTGAAAATAATGGAATAGGTAATTGAGTTTGGTTTGTATTGGGTTACTAAGATTTGAACTAATGAAATCTAAAGAAATATTTTAACAATATACTGCTCTATCAGTAAAAAGATAATTTAATAATAAATTTTATGATAAATTAGTGATAAAGTATAATGGATTAGATGGATGATTGAGTACTTCATACTGAGGATTTAGGAGTTCTCACCATCAGCTTCTGGCATCTGTATTACGAAGGTAATCGTGCATGCATCAATCCATGGATAAATGGAATCTTTAATTTTCTGCGATCTTTAATAGGAAAGTAATGGTGCATCCATCAATCCATTGATAAATGGGATAATTAGTTAAAATATATTTTTGGCTTGTATTTTGGATAACCTAGGAAATTTGAATTTGAAATATCTATAAAAATCTGCAGCAAGTAGAGAGCCAAGGACGCTATTTTTCTACTCATACACCAGAAGCTTGAATGGTTTTGCTGCTACTCTGGAAGAAGAAGAAGCTCTTGCTCTTTCAGGTGAATTACTTATCACTAAACCATAGTTTGCACAGTTCGTAGACACAAAATTTAAGATTTTTACTAACTGAATTGATGTTGTTGCTGTTGTCAGAACTCCCTCAGGTAATATCTGTATTTCCTAAAAGAGCAAGTAGTCTACACACAACTCGTTCATGGGGATTCCTTGGATTAGAAGAAGGCGCTGGAGAATCTGAGAATGAAAATATTCCTATGCAGTCACTATGGAGAAAAGCAAAATTTGGGGAAGATGTTATAGTTTCTCACCTGGATACTGGTAGCTACTAGCTCCCCAATAATCTAAAAAAAGTTTAGTGTATGCTTGATAAGATACATTAAGATAATTTTAATTTTGTTGGTGGTGTTAAATATTTGTGTTATTGTTCTTCTGGTTTTAGGGGTATGGCCTGAATCTGCAAGCTTCCGAGACATAGGTATAGGACCTATTCCTTCTCGATGGAGGGGCATTTGTCAAAATGGAACAAAATTTACTAATGCTCAATGTAACAGGTATGTTGATTAATATGCATGGCACTTCTCAATGTAATTTCCAGTTGTAATCCTTTATTAGTTTTAATATAGGCTGCCTGCATAACAAAGCCCAATCCAAATAACGATGTCCCTATAAGCAAATAGGGAATCTTGTTTCCAACCAAATACTTAAATGGAGAATCTTCTTTACAACCAAATACTTAAATCTTCCTTTACATATTTTTAATGTAAAGGTTCTTAATGTGACTTCACATTTTATAGTGTTGACCCTAAGGTGTCTTTATGAGGCCGAAACACAGTCCCTACGACCAAGTATTTCATTTTCTTTTCCACCTTTTTTTACCTTAAGGATTTTGAAGGTTTTTGGCTGGGTTATAAATTTATTGTTCTTGATTTTAAATTTGTTTCTGTTAAGTTTATAACAAATTTGTAAAATTATTATGGTTTGTGTGAGGTTTTGTTCTTATTAGGTTTTAGATTCAAATTTTATAAATAGAAACAAAAGAACAAATTGTGAAGAAAAATGTGAAGGTTATAAAATTCTTGTATGAAATTTGTGATTCATAAAGATATTATAGTTTGTGTCAGATTTAATTTTGTTTGTGTGAAATTTAATACTTATTAAGTTTTGAGTTCAAATCCGATTGAAAATGTTGAGATTAAAATAGGCACTCTTCACAATAATATAGAAGTATCACTTTCCAAAGTGCTGTGTGCTGCAGGAAACTGATTGGTGCCAGATACTTCATCGATGGATTTTATGCTGCATATGGAGGTTTGAATTTCTCTGCAACAGGCGAATTTTTTTCTCCCAGAGACAGAGGTGGACATGGAACGCATACTCTGTCCACAGCGGGTGGGAATTTTGTGAGAAATGCAAGCCTATATGGACATGCAGAAGGGGTTGCAAAAGGAGGAGCTCCTCATGCCAGAGTTGCAACTTACAAAGTTTGTTGGCCTGATGATAACGGTGACTATAGTTGCTATGATGCAGATATCCTTGCAGCATTCGATGTGGGGATGCATGATGGGGTCGATGTGTTCTCCATTTCTCTGGGAGGTTTTTCTCCTAATTATTTTCAAAGTAGTGTGTCCATTGGATCATTCCATGCTGTCCAGAGAGGAAAGGTAGTTGTATGTTCTGCTGGAAATGATGGTCCAGATCCCTTGACAGTTGTAAATGTGGCACCATGGATCATCACTGTGGTAGCAAGCACCATTGATAGACAATATCCTTCACATGCTATTCTTGGAAACAACAGAAAATATATAGTTAGTATACCTTATCTCTTTACCTCATATCAAATTTTAGCTAACCTATCTGATGGAATTTGATATATGAATCTGATCCCTTCCATTATAATACCAGGGGCTAAGCCTATCCCAGTTCCAACTGCCGAAGGGAAAAATGTATCCATTGGTATCATCAGCTGATGTCAGAGCTCCACATGCAAAGGAAACTGATGCGTATGCTACATACTTACCCATTTTCATAATTTTCAGACCAAACAGAAATAGCTAATCTAGATGTTGTTAGAAAGAATTAAAATTTGGATTAAGTATATAGAGGGCATTTTTTGTTTCGCAAATAAGGGATTTTGTTGTTTGACCCCTACTCTGACCATCAAATTCTGAGATATTCACTTAAATTTGCTATGGACATAAATTCAGAAAATGTGTATCTTCACTGTAAACTTAAAATTAGATTAGTATTATGGTTATTTAAATAGATGAAAAGAAGCAACTCTTTATAGCGATGAGTTTCAACATTTCTAATGAGAATAATGTTGCAGACAACTCTGCCTCCAAGGTGCTCTAGATCCAGAAAAGGTGAAAGGAAAAATTGTTGCCTGCCTGCGTGGTGACAATGAATTACTCGAGAAAGGTGAAACAGTTCGTACAGTAGGAGGAGTAGGCATGATTATCTGCAATGGACCCAAAACCGAACGAGACATTCTTTTAGAAACATATTCTCTTCCTGCCACACATTTGCATGCAGAGGATGGAGCAGAAGTTTTTGACTACATCAAATCAACAGTGTAGGAGTCTAGGTTTCTATAGTTTTCTATACAGATGTTAAAAGTGGATTGCATATTTCTAGAAAATTTGGAAATGGGATGGCTGAGTAGTTTTTGACTACATCAAATCAACAGTGTAGGAGTCTAGATTTTTATAGTTTTTTTATAAACATGTTGGAAGTGGATGAAATATATTTAAAATATTTGGAAATATGATGGAGCAGTGATTAACCAATTGGTTTCCTAATTTCATTCTTATTCATCGGATTTCAAAATATTTGAAATATGTCTAGAGTGTGTAAGTAAATTAAATGTAACTGTTAGGAGCATGTTAAAAAGGTTTGTAGTCAACAAAGTACATACATGAAAATCCTAATTTGCAGTTAAACTATGCTCATTCAGGTCCCCTCTAGCTTCTATTGATGCAAGAACTAAGTTAAATATAAAGCCAGCTCCGGTGATGGCAAAATTTTCTTCTCAAGGGCCGAATCAGATTACTCCTGACATACTCAAGGTTATAGTCCATTCCCCACAAGTAGTGTTTACATCATGATATATCCATTATCAAAGACAGTAATTATTGCAAAGAAACTTCTTAATTGTTTCTCCCATGCAGCCTGATATTACAGCTCCAGGGGTGAACATCCTTGCAGCATTTTCAGAAGCAGCACCAATAACTTATCTTACCTCCGATAATAGACATGTCCCTTTCAATGTACTTTCAGGCACATCTATGGCATGCCCACATGTTGTTGGAGTTGCTGCTTTATTAAAGGGAGCACATCCTGATTGGAGCCCAGCAACCATCAAATCTGCCATTATGACTACAGGTATATAAATCCAGCTATTTATTCATTTATTATGGTAAATTTATATTTCTTTTGGGTTCTTGACTTTGAAATTCAATAGATGTTTTTCCACATTTATTTTAGCTATGAGATGATTAAATAATCTGTCTAACAAACCAGATTCAAAATAGTCTAGATAATTTTTTTTTTTTTTTTAATGCACAGGGTCTTGAACTGATAACCTTTTTAAAAAAAATGATGGAAAGTATATTCTATCTAATTCCCAAATATTTATGAACAAGGACTTTCTATGATTAAAATTGATTTGGAATTCATTTTCCGTATTCATTTTTCCTGTCAACAATTCAACCCATCAAATGTGGTTCTGTGGTTCATCTCCCGAACAAATTGATGAAACATATCTGAGCAAGCTCAATGAATAAAATACAATTAGATGTTAAACTGGTTTCATTTGTGAATTACAGCTACAAGAATGGACAACACCAAGGAGCCAGAATTACTCCTATATATTTTAGATAGTTAAAATTCACGATTATAACAAAATTTGCATCTGAAAATTCCAACCCAAAGACATCTAATAATTATAATTATACTACGCAATAATAACTGCTAGCAATTCTCCGGTCGACCTCAATGGCCATGTTCTACACATTTTTTGTTTACGGTAAAGTAATCCGTTGCCACGTGGGCGGCTTCGCTGTAATTTGTATTGAAAAGAAACCAAATTCAGGCATTAAATGCCATCTGGATCCGGCCACGTCAAAAAATAGGACTCCAACATTGACACGCGTGTGTAAAATTCATGAATGAAGAACCTAGAAAAACCTATTGCTCGCCGCAGTTACAGTTACGCCACAACGTTATGTTCAGTTTTGAGTTGTCCTTTAAAAACCAAGGAGCGTAATTGTAACCTAATTGGGGACTCTTCGGCTTCTGTTCGGCTTTTGGAGTAATTCTGGCGCAGTTTTGGTATTTGGAATTTATTTGCAGGGTATTGTAACCTATTTGGGGAATCTTCGGCTTCTCTTAGGCTTTTGGAGTAATTCGGGCTCAGTTTTGGTATTATTAAATGCCTTTAATTTTAATGTCTGCTATTGCTTTTCTGAAAACCGCTGGAGCAACGTTGGCGAGACGATGTGTTTCATTTATGACCTGGGAATTGAACAAATACATACACGATCAATCATCTCGACACCATATATCTGGTCTCAAATATAGCAGTTATCGAAGTTTGGGGTAACTGAAAAAAAAAAAATACTAAGGCAACACAAATTGATAGAAGCTATGAGCTGAAGGCCAAAGGGGTTGACACAATTGCTTGCGTTTCTGTAAACGATGCTTTTGTTATGAGGGCCTAGAGTCAGAATCTGAATGTAGGTGATAAGATCCTCCTGCTGGCCGATGGAAATCAAGAATTACAAGTGAAGACTATGTTGTTCAAATCCCATCTTTCCAGATAACCAAATACGAAAATTCACCTCAGAAAACTAGTCTGAACCTAACATATAATCTTAGCTCTAATTTGACAAGAGATATGCCTAATGTCTACTTAAGACAAACAAATTCGAAAGTAAAGATATATTCTTTCTATCACTCAACGAGATCAATAAGAGCACATACCTGTGTGGTTAATGCATACAAGAATCAAGTATATTATATGTTTAATGCGCCCATATAGCAGTATCTAATATTCAATTCATAGCGTATACATGAAAACAAAATGCATCCTTATTTCTAGTAAAATGGACAACAAATCGCAAAGGAAATATCACCAAATCACTAGTGCAACATAACAGGTACACCCACATGAATTCATAATTACACACTGTACGCATAAGAACAATTAAACATTACACAGAATAACTCCATTAGGGAGACTGTTTCAAAGAAAATTTATATAAATTGTAACAATCAAAACATTACAGAAGGAAAAGAGGAAATGTGAACATGGAATCGAGATTCCAGAATTGGTAGGATCTTAAGCGCGCTACATGCAATGAAACGTACCGAGAGCGCTAGTCTCTTTAATCTTAAATTACAAAACCTCACTAACAGTGGCCACCAAAATTAACAACTAACAACTTCCAGAAAGGAAAATTATAAAAGGAGTCTAAGAATCGCTGGAGGTTTCCCAATCTAACCATTGAGGAAAGGCAGTCGTGGAAGGAGAGGAATGTGCAAAAGAACCGATCTGGAAAAACAATGTGTCCGAGTTAGTATTCGTCATGCTATGAGAACTCCAAGTGCGCGGCTAGAGAGGAACCACATGGAGCTACCTGTAACAAGAACCATAAGAGGCATTAGAAGTAGGAAAGAAAAGGCAACCATAATCAAATCATCATGAAAGGATCCCGAAAAGGGGTAATACTTGTGAAGGAGTGGCAGAGCTGAAAACTCATCTGGTCCATTGAACCTGCACAAAAGAACCCAACACGAAAATGTGACCATATTAATAAGTACACGAACCCATAAAAGAAATGAACCGAAACTGTAGGCAAGGCCTAGCGCAAACAAAAACCCCGCTAATGCAAGCCATGATACCCTGGCACAACCATAGCCGTTCTGTGACAGGAGGGCGACAGTTAGAAACACACGGTGGGGTTGCAGAAGAAGCCACAACATAGGGTTGCAGAGATCTCATCTTCATTGACAAAGGGATAGTCCAAACGAACGATTGTAAAATATAGGTAATGTGTTTATGCTTCTGCAGCATATGAATTATTCGACTGATGCCAAATGAAACGCCCAAACCCTTTGGTATTCCTTTGAATCAACGGCTGAAATTGTTGCAATCGTCTAACATATAATCGTGTGGCTTACAAGAGGACAAGTAAGCAGAGAGGAGAGTTGATTTCAGATGGAAACGCCTTACGGCGTAAAAATACAAAATATTTTGATTGAGAAATGAGAGATGGCATTTGGGCATATGGAATTGATGAGCCATGGTATTAGCCCACGATATCATAACAAAGCCTCTTTACAAGTTAATAAAATCCATGGGAAAATGAGGGCAAATATCATGATTATAAATCTTATTATATTATAAGTATTAAGTTTTTATGTTCTTATTAATGAAAGTTAAATATGGTTACAAAATTATTATTTTAATTTATATGGTGAAATAGATCTTAATTTATAGCTATTATTTTTATATTATACCACTATAAATCCATCTTAAGCACGAATCTAACATGAGCTGAAAGGGATCGAATTTCTTCACGTGCAAACTTTTTTAGAGTGCAAAATATAATATGCAATTTTTCATTGTTTAAATTGTATTTTTGAATGCTATATAGAATACATAGATGGCCAAACAGTAAAATATTGAGACCACTTTAAAACGTTTTAACCATAGTTTTTTGTTTTTTGTTTTGTTTTGTTTTTTTATTTTTTATTTTTTAAACAATATATAAAACTTGAATAAATGTGCAATTAGTTAACACATATCTTCAAATAGTTTATTTAAATCCAGAGAGATGAAACTAGGTTTAGACTTGAAATGTGCAATTGAAGGCAAGTTTCATATCTCTGAATAACAATATATAAAACTTCGCTGATAACCTCTTTGAATGGCCAACCCTAATACCTGCACAATCGAAATGCCAACTGACCACGAAACCTCTCCAGCCCCAAGAACGACCCCTTCACACCCACCGTATGCGCTAAGATTTGACGAGACCTAGTCGCTCGTATCCCCCACCCAAGACTATGTGCATGACCACAACACCTAGTCCCTAGGGACAAACTCTCCTCAAGCTGCCAACCCAACATTACAGGGTGCTTGTCATAGGCAGCAACAAACACCCAACGCAGAAAAGTGCCTACAAAGGGGCCAAAACCCAACATAATGAACTAAACATTAAAGCCAGACATAGAACTCTTCCTACAAACCGCAATGAGCACCAAACACACATTAGTGCCTATGGAGGGGCTAGAACCCAATAATGCAAACCAAACACAAAAACGATTCAAAGAATGACTATGAAAAATTACCTGTGAGGAAGCAAGGTGGGTTGGTCCACGAATCAGACTAAGGGCATACTGACCTATTGTAAAATCTGCTTCGCACCCAGTCCTCATTGAATTCCTCCTTACCGCAAAAGCACAACGCATCCTAGGGTCCTAGATGGCACTTTGCGTTACCACGAAAGTCGACACTACATTAAACACCCCCCACACAACTCTCAGATTTACTAGCTTCAAGCTAGGAGTGAGGAATGGCTTAATTGGTATGCCACCCTTCACACTTGGAGAATGTGCCCCCCTGTTGACTTATCCCTCATCACCCGAATTTTGCAAATGAGTTTCACACCCAAACCAAGACTAATTATACTCATAATATTTTTCAGAACCTTCATCTGTCGGGTGCAATACAAAGCGTCCCCAACACGCTTTACCAACGTTAATGTTGCGTGATATTAGAGTTAACGCCCATGTCTTAGGTCGCCGACCATTCACATGTCACCCCCTATCGAGATATAATAATAATCCAATTTCAAGGTCATAAAAATCTACAAAGGCATACATACTCTACCCCTATAGCTTTGAACGTGTGACCCCTTAGGAAGTTTCTATATTTTCTTTATAAATTATAATTCTAATACATTATTAAATTTTTAATTATATTTGAGATTAAAAATATATTATGATTATTTGAAATGATTTTGGCTTAAATAATTAAATACAAATTGGCATATATTCCATTCATTTTAATTATATTTAATAAAATATAATTGTAAACATAATTTTGATTTGATACTAAGTCCATTACTTATGAATTTACCATGTGTTCGAAAAAAATCAAATCTCTTTTTAATTATCAATATAATTATTAATTTTATATTTTTAATTTATTTATATTTTATATTTAATTTGACCAAATAAAATATTTTATTCATAATTATATATAAATATAATTATTAATTCTATTTTACTATATATGAAAATATGACATTACATTATTAATATCTTTATCATGGAAAGCATCTCTTTATACAAATATCTCATGCTGTATATAGAACAATTAAATCTTATAAATTTTATTAATAATAGAGAATTTTAATTGATATATCAAATTTCAATAAAATACACATAAAATAATTAAATAATTAATATTGCCGTACAGATGTTACATTTAAGGTGTTTTCAAACTTTGAAACACAAACCTGCATGACTTTCGCAAAGAGCATTAGTTGTAGGGATTGTGTAGTTGTTATCACAAATGCACGAGAACTTTCAAGGGGATCTAGATTGTGAGTTGGGTTTAATTTGCAATTATTATAAACGTGATTTTAATGAATAAAATTAAAAATATTTTAGTGATTAGAATTAAAAAACCTTTCAATGCATAATACAACAAAGAATGAAGTGTATTTAATTTGCAATTATTATAAACGCCATTTTAATGAATATATTTTTAGGATGAAATTTTATAATATTTAAAAAATATTTTAGTTATTAGAATTAAAAAATGCATAATACAACAAAAAATGAAGTGCGTTTAATTTGCAACTATTATAAACGTGATTTTAATGAATATTTTTTTTTAGAAATTTTATAATATTTCAATATTTTGAAAATATTTAGTTATTAGAATTAAAAAGCTTTCTATGCATAATACAACGAAAAATGAAGTGGAGCATTGTAGCATATGGAAACTCTAGTTATTACGATTTTATTTTATTTTATTATTATTGTTATTATTATTTTCTCAAATCTAAGGCATATTGTGTTTGTTTTGAAGTTGATTGAGATTTTATGGATCCGGCCACGTCAAAAAATAGGACTCCAACATTGACACGCGTGTGTAAAATTCATGAACGAAGAACCTAGAAAAACCTATTGCTCGCCGCAGTTACAGTTACGCCACAACGTTATGTTCAGTGTTGAGTTGTCCTTTAAAAACCAAGGAGCGTAATTGTAACCTAATTGGGGACTCTTCGGCTTCTGTTCGGCTTTTGGAGTAATTCTGGCGCAGTTTTGGTATTTGGAATTTATTTGCAGGGTATTGTAACCTATTTGGGGACTCTTCGGCTTCTCTTAGGCTTTTGGAGTAATTCTGGCTCAGTTTTGGTATTATTAAATGCCTTTAATTTTAATGTCTGCTATTGCTTTTCTGATAACCGCTGGAGCAACGTTGGCGAGACAATGTGTTTCATTTATGACCTGGGAATTGAACAAATACATACACGATCAATCATCTCGACACCATATATCTGGTCTCAAATATAGTAGTTATCGAAGTTTGGGGTAACTGAAAAAAAAAATACTAAGGCAACACAAATTGATAGAAGCTATGCGCTGAAGGCCAAAGGGGTTGACACAATTGCCTGCGTTTCTGTAAACGATGCTTTTGTTATGAGGGCCTAGAGTCAGAATCTGAATGTAGGTGATAAGATCCTCCTGCTGGCCGATGGAAATCAAGAATTACAAGTGAAGACTATGTTGTTCAAATCCCATCTCTCCAGATAACCAAATACGAAAATTCACCTCAGAAAACCAGTCTGAACCTAACATATAATCCTAGCTCTAATTTGACAAGAGATATGCCTAATGTCTACTTAAGACAAACAAATTCGAAAGTAAAGATATATTCTTTCTATCACTCAACGAGATCAATAAGAGCACATACCTGTGTGGTTAACGCATACAAGAATCAAGTATATTATATGTTTAATGCGCCCATATAGCAGTATCTAATATTCAATTCATAGCGTATACATGAAAACAAAATGCATCCTTATTTCTAGTAAAATGGACAACAAATCACAAAGGAAATATCACCAAATCACTAGTGCAACATAACAGGTACACCCACATGAATTCATAATTACACACTGTACGCATAAGAACAATTAAACATTACACAGAATAACTCCATTAGGGAGACTGTTTCAGAGAAAATTTATATAAATTGTAACAATCAAAACATTACAGAAGGAAAAGAGGAAATGTGAACATGGAACCGAGATTCCAGAATTGGTAGGATCTTAAGCACGCTACATGCAATGAAACGTACCGAGAGCTCTAGTCTCTTTAATCTTAAATTACAAAACCTCACTAACAGTGGCCACCAAAATTAACAACTAACAACTTCCAGAAAGGAAAATTATAAAAGGAGTCTAAGAATCGCTGGAGGTTTCCCAATCTAACCATTGAGGAAAGGCAGTTGTGAAAGGAGAGGAATGTGCAAAAGAACCGATCTGGAAAAACAATGTGTCCGAGTTAGTATTCGTCATGCTATGAGAACTCCAAGTGCGCGGCTAGAGAGGAACCACATGGAGCTACCTGTAACAAGAACCATAAGAGGCATTAGAAGTAGGAAAGAAAAGGCAACCACAATCAAATCGTCATGAAAGGATCCCGAAAAGGGGTAATACTTGTGAAGGAGTGGTAGAGCTGAAAACTCATCTGGTCCATTGAACCTGCACAAAAGAACCCAACACAAAAATGTGACCATATTAATAAGTACACGAACCCATAAAAGAAATGAACTGAAACTGTAGGCAAGGCCTAGCGCAAACAAAAACCCCGCTAATGCAAGCCATGATACCCTGGCACAACCATAGCTGTTCTGCGACAGGAGGGCGACAGTTAGAAACACACGGTGGGGTTGCAGAAGAAGCCACAACGTAGGGTTGCAGAGATCTCATCTTCATTGACAGAGGGATAGTCCAAACGAACGATTGTAAAATATAGGTAATGTGTTTATGCTTCTGCAGCATATGAATTATTCGACCAATGCCAAATGAAACGCCCAAACCCTTTGGTATTCCTTTGAATCAACGGCTGAAATTGTTGCAATTGTCTAACATATAATCGTGTGGCTTACAAGAGGACAAGTAAGCAGAGAGGAGAGTTGATTTCAGATGGAAACGCCTTACGGCGTAAAAATACAAAATATTTTGATTGAGAAATGAGAGATGGTTTTTGGGCATATGGAATTGATGAGCCATGGTATTAGCCCACGATATCATAACAAAGCCTCTTTACAAGTTAATAAAATCCATGGGAAAATGAGGGCAAATATCATGATTAAAAATCTTATTATATTATAAGTATTAAGTTTTTATGTTCTTATTAATGAAAGTTAAATATGGTTACAAAATTATTATTTTAATTTATATGGTGAAATAGATCTTAATTTATAGCTATTATTTTTATATTATACCACTATAAATCCATCTTAAGCACGAATCTAACATGAGCTGAAAGGGATCGAATTTCTTCACGTGCAAACTTTTTTAGAGTGCAAAATATAATATGCAATTTTTCATTGTTTAAATTGTATTTTTGAATGCTATATAGAATACATAGATGGCCAAACTGTAAAATATTGAGACCACTTTAAACGTTTTAACCATAGTTTTTTGTTTTTTGTTTTGTTTTGTTTTTTTTATTTTTTATTTTTTAAACAATATATAAAACTTGAAGAAATGTGCAATTAGTTAACACATATCTTCAAATAGTTTATTTAAATCCAGAGAGATGAAACTAGGTTTAGACTTGAAATGTGCAATTGAAGGCAAGTTTCATATCTCTGAATAACAATATATAAAACTTCGCTAATAACCTCTTTGAAAGGCCAACCCTAATACCTGCACAATCGAAATGCCAACTGACCACGAAACCTCTCCAGCCCCAAGAACGACCCCTTCACACCCACCGTATGCGCTAAGATTTGACGAGACCTAGTCGCTCGTATCCCCCACCCAAGACTATGTGCATGACCACAACACCTAGTCCCTAGGGACAAACTCTCCTCAAGCTGCCAACCCAACATTACAGGGTGCTTGTCATAGGCAGCAACAAACACCCAACGCAGAAAAGTGCCTACAAAGGGGCCAAAACCCAACATAATGAACTAAACATTGAAGCCAGACATAGAACTCTTCCTACAAACCGCAATGAGCACCAAACACACATTAGTGCCTATGGAGGGGCTAGAACCCAATAATGCAAACCAAACACAAAAACGATTCAAAGAATGACTATGAAAAATTACCTGTGAGGAAGCGAGGTGGGTTGATCCACGAATCAGACTAAGGGCATACTGACCTATTGTAAAATCTGCTTCGCACCCAGTCCTCATTGAATTCCTCCTTACCGCAAAAGCACAACGCATCCTAGGGTCCTAGATGGCACTTTGCGTTACCACGAAAGTCGACACTACATTAAACACCCCCCACACAACTCTCAGATTTACTAGCTTCAAGCTAGGAGTGAGGAATGGCTTAATTGGTATGCCACCCTTCACACTTGGAGAATGTGCCCCCCTGTTGACTTATCCCTCATCACCCGAATTTTGCAAATGAGTTTCACACCCAAACCAAGACTAATTATACTCATAATATTTTTCCGAACCTTCATCTGTCGGGTGCAATACAAAGCGTCCCCAACACGCTTTACCAACGTTAATGTTGCGTGATATTAGAGTTAACGCCCATGTCTTAGGTCGCCGACCATTCACATGTCACCCCCTATCGGGGTATAATAATAATCCAATTTCAAGGTCATAAAAATCTACAAAGGCATACATACTCTACCCCTATAGCTTTGAACGTGTGACCCCTTAGGAAGTTTCTATATTTTCTTTATAAATTATAATTCTAATTACTTATTAAATTTTTAATTTATATTGAGATAAAAATTTATTATGATTATTGAAATGATTTTGCTTAAATTATTAAATACAAATTGCATATATTCCATTCATTTTTAACTTATATTTAATTAAAAAATATAATTGTAAACATAATTTTGATTGATACTAAGTCCATTTTAACTTTATGAAAATTACCATGTGTCGAAAAAAAAATCAAATTACTTATAATTATCAATATAATTATTAATTATTTATATTTTTAATTTATTATATTTATATTAATTTGACCAAATAAAAAATATTTTATTCATTAATTATATTATAAATATAATTATTAATTTCTATTTTACTATATATGAAAATATGACTTACATTTAATATCTTATTCATGGAAAAGCATCTCTTATACCAAATATCTCCAATGCGTGTATAATAGAACAATTAAATCTTATAAATTTTATTAATAATAGAGAATTTTAATTGATATATCAAATTTCAATAAAATACACATAAAATAATTAAATAATTAATATTGCCGTACAGATGTTACATTTAAGGTGTTTTCAAACTTTGAAACACAAACCTGCATGACTTTCGCAAAGAGCATTAGTTGTAGGGATTGTGTATTTGTTATCACAAATGCACGAGAACTTTCAAGGGGATCTAGATTGTGAGTTGGGTTTAATTTGCAATTATTATAAACGTGATTTTAATGAATAAAATTAAAAATATTTTAGTGATTAGAATTAAAAAACCTTTCAATGCATAATACAACAAAGAATGAAGTGTATTTAATTTGCAATTATTATAAACGCCATTTTAATGAATATATTTTTAGGATGAAATTTTATAATATTTAAAAAATATTTTAGTTATTAGAATTAAAAAATGCATAATACAACAAAAAATGAAGTGCGTTTAATTTGCAACTATTATAAACGTGATTTTAATGAATATTTTTTTTTAGAAATTTATAATATTTCAATTATCTTTGAAAATATTTAGTTATTAGAATTAAAAAGCTTTCTATGCATAATACAACGAAAAATGAAGTGGAGCATTGTAGCATATGGAAACTCTAGTTATTACGATTTTATTTTATTTTATTATTATTGTTATTATTATTTTCTCAAATCTAAGGCATATTGTGTTTGTTTTGAAGTTGATTGAGATTTTATGGATCCGGCCACGTCAAAAAATAGGACTCCAACATTGACACGCGTGTGTAAAATTCATGAACGAAGAACCTAGAAAAACCTATTGCTCGCCGCAGTTACAGTTACGCCACAACGTTATGTTCAGTGTTGAGTTGTCCTTTAAAAACCAAGGAGCGTAATTGTAACCTAATTGGGGACTCTTCGGCTTCTGTTCGGCTTTTGGAGTAATTCTGGCGCAGTTTTGGTATTTGGAATTTATTTGCAGGGTATTGTAACCTATTTGGGGACTCTTCGGCTTCTCTTAGGCTTTTGGAGTAATTCTGGCTCAGTTTTGGTATTATTAAATGCCTTTAATTTTAATGTCTGCTATTGCTTTTCTGATAACCGCTGGAGCAACGTTGGCGAGACAATGTGTTTCATTTATGACCTGGGAATTGAACAAATACATACACGATCAATCATCTCGACACCATATATCTGGTCTCAAATATAGTAGTTATCGAAGTTTGGGGTAACTGAAAAAAAAAATACTAAGGCAACACAAATTGATAGAAGCTATGCGCTGAAGGCCAAAGGGGTTGACACAATTGCCTGCGTTTCTGTAAACGATGCTTTTGTTATGAGGGCCTAGAGTCAGAATCTGAATGTAGGTGATAAGATCCTCCTGCTGGCCGATGGAAATCAAGAATTACAAGTGAAGACTATGTTGTTCAAATCCCATCTCTCCAGATAACCAAATACGAAAATTCACCTCAGAAAACCAGTCTGAACCTAACATATAATCCTAGCTCTAATTTGACAAGAGATATGCCTAATGTCTACTTAAGACAAACAAATTCGAAAGTAAAGATATATTCTTTCTATCACTCAACGAGATCAATAAGAGCACATACCTGTGTGGTTAACGCATACAAGAATCAAGTATATTATATGTTTAATGCGCCCATATAGCAGTATCTAATATTCAATTCATAGCGTATACATGAAAACAAAATGCATCCTTATTTCTAGTAAAATGGACAACAAATCACAAAGGAAATATCACCAAATCACTAGTGCAACATAACAGGTACACCCACATGAATTCATAATTACACACTGTACGCATAAGAACAATTAAACATTACACAGAATAACTCCATTAGGGAGACTGTTTCAGAGAAAATTTATATAAATTGTAACAATCAAAACATTACAGAAGGAAAAGAGGAAATGTGAACATGGAACCGAGATTCCAGAATTGGTAGGATCTTAAGCACGCTACATGCAATGAAACGTACCGAGAGCTCTAGTCTCTTTAATCTTAAATTACAAAACCTCACTAACAGTGGCCACCAAAATTAACAACTAACAACTTCCAGAAAGGAAAATTATAAAAGGAGTCTAAGAATCGCTGGAGGTTTCCCAATCTAACCATTGAGGAAAGGCAGTTGTGAAAGGAGAGGAATGTGCAAAAGAACCGATCTGGAAAAACAATGTGTCCGAGTTAGTATTCGTCATGCTATGAGAACTCCAAGTGCGCGGCTAGAGAGGAACCACATGGAGCTACCTGTAACAAGAACCATAAGAGGCATTAGAAGTAGGAAAGAAAAGGCAACCACAATCAAATCGTCATGAAAGGATCCCGAAAAGGGGTAATACTTGTGAAGGAGTGGTAGAGCTGAAAACTCATCTGGTCCATTGAACCTGCACAAAAGAACCCAACACAAAAATGTGACCATATTAATAAGTACACGAACCCATAAAAGAAATGAACTGAAACTGTAGGCAAGGCCTAGCGCAAACAAAAACCCCGCTAATGCAAGCCATGATACCCTGGCACAACCATAGCTGTTCTGCGACAGGAGGGCGACAGTTAGAAACACACGGTGGGGTTGCAGAAGAAGCCACAACGTAGGGTTGCAGAGATCTCATCTTCATTGACAGAGGGATAGTCCAAACGAACGATTGTAAAATATAGGTAATGTGTTTATGCTTCTGCAGCATATGAATTATTCGACCAATGCCAAATGAAACGCCCAAACCCTTTGGTATTCCTTTGAATCAACGGCTGAAATTGTTGCAATTGTCTAACATATAATCGTGTGGCTTACAAGAGGACAAGTAAGCAGAGAGGAGAGTTGATTTCAGATGGAAACGCCTTACGGCGTAAAAATACAAAATATTTTGATTGAGAAATGAGAGATGGTTTTTGGGCATATGGAATTGATGAGCCATGGTATTAGCCCACGATATCATAACAAAGCCTCTTTACAAGTTAATAAAATCCATGGGAAAATGAGGGCAAATATCATGATTAAAAATCTTATTATATTATAAGTATTAAGTTTTTATGTTCTTATTAATGAAAGTTAAATATGGTTACAAAATTATTATTTTAATTTATATGGTGAAATAGATCTTAATTTATAGCTATTATTTTTATATTATACCACTATAAATCCATCTTAAGCACGAATCTAACATGAGCTGAAAGGGATCGAATTTCTTCACGTGCAAACTTTTTTAGAGTGCAAAATATAATATGCAATTTTTCATTGTTTAAATTGTATTTTTGAATGCTATATAGAATACATAGATGGCCAAACTGTAAAATATTGAGACCACTTTAAACGTTTTAACCATAGTTTTTTGTTTTTTGTTTTGTTTTGTTTTTTTTATTTTTTATTTTTTAAACAATATATAAAACTTGAAGAAATGTGCAATTAGTTAACACATATCTTCAAATAGTTTATTTAAATCCAGAGAGATGAAACTAGGTTTAGACTTGAAATGTGCAATTGAAGGCAAGTTTCATATCTCTGAATAACAATATATAAAACTTCGCTAATAACCTCTTTGAAAGGCCAACCCTAATACCTGCACAATCGAAATGCCAACTGACCACGAAACCTCTCCAGCCCCAAGAACGACCCCTTCACACCCACCGTATGCGCTAAGATTTGACGAGACCTAGTCGCTCGTATCCCCCACCCAAGACTATGTGCATGACCACAACACCTAGTCCCTAGGGACAAACTCTCCTCAAGCTGCCAACCCAACATTACAGGGTGCTTGTCATAGGCAGCAACAAACACCCAACGCAGAAAAGTGCCTACAAAGGGGCCAAAACCCAACATAATGAACTAAACATTGAAGCCAGACATAGAACTCTTCCTACAAACCGCAATGAGCACCAAACACACATTAGTGCCTATGGAGGGGCTAGAACCCAATAATGCAAACCAAACACAAAAACGATTCAAAGAATGACTATGAAAAATTACCTGTGAGGAAGCGAGGTGGGTTGATCCACGAATCAGACTAAGGGCATACTGACCTATTGTAAAATCTGCTTCGCACCCAGTCCTCATTGAATTCCTCCTTACCGCAAAAGCACAACGCATCCTAGGGTCCTAGATGGCACTTTGCGTTACCACGAAAGTCGACACTACATTAAACACCCCCCACACAACTCTCAGATTTACTAGCTTCAAGCTAGGAGTGAGGAATGGCTTAATTGGTATGCCACCCTTCACACTTGGAGAATGTGCCCCCCTGTTGACTTATCCCTCATCACCCGAATTTTGCAAATGAGTTTCACACCCAAACCAAGACTAATTATACTCATAATATTTTTCCGAACCTTCATCTGTCGGGTGCAATACAAAGCGTCCCCAACACGCTTTACCAACGTTAATGTTGCGTGATATTAGAGTTAACGCCCATGTCTTAGGTCGCCGACCATTCACATGTCACCCCCTATCGGGGTATAATAATAATCCAATTTCAAGGTCATAAAAATCTACAAAGGCATACATACTCTACCCCTATAGCTTTGAACGTGTGACCCCTTA
>APFE030127995.1:240441-253511 GCA_000404065.3 Pinus taeda | reverse complement strand
GTTTATTCTATTACTAATATGCATAAATATGTGATATCTCAAAAACATTAATAACTAATATATAACAAATTAATAAAAATAAATTTGTTATAGTCAAAATATTTTATTACCCTGTTGTTAAAAACTAGAATAGATCCATCTTAACTCAAGATCTATTAAGAGCCTAGAGGACTCAAATCTCTAGAAGTGTCTTTTCACCCTTAGTAGAACCGGAGTTAAAGTCTAGAGGACTCAAATCTCTAGAAATGTCTTTTCACCCTTGGTAGATACCGAGTTAAAAATTGATCTACACTTGTGATAATTATTGAAATTTACTTAATTTAAATTTCATAAACCATTAAGTTCTATTAATTTACTTAATTTAAAGTGGGCAGACCAATATAAGGGAGTTGTTGTCACATAACATTACATTTAAAAATAATCAAATAGTACGGACATAGCAAAATAAAATTTGTAATGGAAAAAAAAAAAAAAAATTAACATGGACCATCAATAAATTACTTCAATTTACATCATAATTTTCCATTATTATAGAAACAAATAAAGTAATTGAAAGCAAAAAAAAATGATTTCTTACCATAAAAATACAATTAAAATAATGCAATAAAATTACAATTTCTTATGGAAAAATAATACTTAATATATAATTTCTTCAACTACTTAATATGGAGTTTATAAATGGTATGTAAACATAACATTATTGATATTACATGATGCTTAATTTCTTTTACTTTCATTTGATATATAATATTTAAAACATACAAAAATGGTGTAGTGTTAGTCATATTAAATGACATAATTTTGTGTTTAGTAGAGAAAAAAATAACTTAATAACAAAAAAATTTCTTATATTTTTCACTTTCCATTGTAAATTAATGTGTAATTTTATTCCATTATTAATAAGCAATGATATGTGATATTTCAAAACAATAATCCTATATAATATAAATATATTAATATATATAATATATATATATGTATGTATGTTAGTTATTGTTAAAATATTTTATTCCCATGTTGTTAACAACCAGAATAGGTACATCTTAAAAACTAGAATAGATCCATCTTAACTCCATATCTATTAAGGGTCTAAAGAACTCAAATCTCTAGAAGTGTCTTTTCACCCTTAGTAGAACCGGAGTTAAAGTCTAGAGGACTCAAATCTCTAGAAATGTCTTTTCACCCTTGGTAGATACAGAGTTAAAAATTGATCTACACTTGTGATAATTATTGAAATTTACTTAATTTAAATTTCATAAACCTATTTTATTATATCTATTTAAACTAATTTAAAATATTGTAATGTTAAATTTTTATTAATATATTTTAAATACAATTTTGATATTTAATAATGTAATTAATAAATTTGTTAATGTATATTAAAAATAATATATTATGATTTCAAAACCTACCAATTTTAAATAATTATATGGAAGGGGTACTATAAGGGCGTGTTCACCCACCAACCTTCATCCTCTATCCAAACCGTATTGTAAAAGGGAATGTGTTTGCAGTTTTTCTGTCACCACACTATCAACATGGGAACGTCTTTAAGGACAATGATATGAGGTTAGCCAATTGGATGGATGCATAATGACAATCAAAGAGAATAAATGTGTTACTTTACACCAACTTCACCTCAAAAACCACAAAGAAATGTCACTCATCTCTTTCACCGTGGTTTCAAGGAATACTAACGCATACTCGTTTGCAAAGAAAGCTTCAAGAAATTGAGGCTGAAGCCTCTTTTGAACATTCATGTTAAAGGGAAATTTGTTGCCCTGCACACTCAAAAGGTCCATGGCTCTTATCCGACATCTCTAGACATGAGAAAAGAGCAATTCAAAGGATGTGCATTTAGAATTTGAATCCCTATAAATGAGTTTCTTAAAGTCAAGAGTTGTGCATAGATGAAGCATTGTGTAGAGGTGAAGCATACAGAGCTAATAACAATTGCACATGGAGCTAGTGAAAATTGCATCCATTGTTAATCACTCGTTGAAATTATAGAAGTCTTGAACTTGTTTAATCTCGGGATGTGAGTATTCAACTCGAGGTGGACACCTGGGTGAAGCAAATGCTTTCCCACACTAATGAACTAAAATCATGGTTCTCTCTCTAGTCATCTCCACCCATGCATGCAAAAACGATCAATTTCCAAACCTATCACACAACAAGAGAGAATATTTTAATGCCAACTATGTAAATATTATATAAAACAAATGAAAATAAAAAGAATAGTGTGTTGGTCAAATATAGCATAGATCCATCTTAACTCCATATCTACCAAGAGTAGAGAGGTATCAAATCTGTGGAGGTGCAAATATTTTCTCAAGTGTTGCACTCAAAATGAGATTTTATCCCTTTGAGCACTTGCTTGTTCTCAAGTTAAGATCGATCTATACTGGTGATAATTATTAAAATTTACTTAATCTAAATTTCATAGACATATTTTCTTATATCTATTTAAACTAACTTAAAATACCTATGTTCTATTTTATTATATATTTTAAATGTAATATTTTGATATTTAATAATTTAATTTATTGATGTATATTAAAAATCATTTGTGTGTGTGGGGTTCAATTAGTTTCTTTTAGGTCAACCGAATCCATCCACTACTTGTGCCAGGTACAGAATACTTGTACCTGGTAGATCCACTTGAAGAGATCACTTCATGCTAGCTCAATCAAAGAGTAACCCCAACTGAATCCACCCAATACTTGTACCAGGTAAATACACCCATGCTAGCTCAATCAAAGAGCCTAACCCCAATTGAATCCACCCAATACTTGTACTAGGTAAATCCACTCATGCTAGCTCAATCAAAGAGCCTAACCCCAATTGAATCCACCCAGTACTTGTACTAGGTACCCAATACTTGTACCAGGTAAATCCACCTGGAGAGATCACTTCATGCTAGCTCACCTAACCCCAACCACCCGAAGAGATCACTTCATGCTAGCTCAATCAAATAGATCCACCCAATACTTGTACCAGGTAAATCTACCCAAAGAGATCACTTCATGCTAGCTCAATCAAAGAGATCCACCCAATACTTGTACCAGGTAAATCCACCCAAAGAGATTACTTCATGCTAACTCAATCAAAGAGCCTAACCCCAACCACCTGAAGAGATCACTTCATGCTAGCTCAATCAAAGAGCCTAACCCCAACCAAATCCACCCAATACTTGTACCAGGTGATCACTTCATGCTAGCTCAATCAAAGACCCTAACCCCAACCAAATCCACCCAATACGTGTACCGGTAAATCCACCCAAAGAGATCACTTCATGCTAGCTTAATCAAAGAGCCTAACCCCAAAAGTGTTGAGGGAATTGAACCCATGACCTTTCAATAGAAAAATAATATTAACAGAACTCAAACAATTGAGCTAATCCTTGAAACTTATATTAAAAATAATATGTTACAATTTCAAAACCTATAAGTTTTAAATAATTATGCTAAAGATGTTATATAAAAGGCATGGTCATCCAATGACCTTCGCCGTCTCTCTAGAACAGATCGAAAAAGGACATCTATTTGCACTTTTGTTGTTAGCGCACCATCAACAGACAAACATGATATGACGCTAGTCAATTAGATGAATAATAAAAATCAAGAGAGGATGTGCATTTCTTTACACGAGCTTCACCATGAATAATAGAGAACTCTCGTTCAACGCTTTCACTGTGGTTTTAATGCATGCCAACAAAAGTTCGTTTTTGAAGAAACCTTCAAGAAGTTGAGGTTGAAACCTCTTTTAAACATTCACGCTAAAGAGAAATTTAATGCCTTGCACACTCGAAAGGTGCATGGCTCACTCAAAAGGTCCATGGATTTGATCTAACATCTCTAGACATGAGGGAAGATCACTTCAGAGTATGTGCATTTTTAAGTCGAATCCCTTGAAATGATTTTCTTAAGCTCCAAGAATTGTGTAGAGGTGAAGTATACAAAGCTACTAATAATTCATCTAGTTTCAATCACTCCTTGAAAATACAAAAATCTTAAACCTATTTAAACTCACGATATGAGTATTCAACCCAAGGTGTCTTCCCGAATATTCAGGGAATCTGTAATCGACTTAAAGATGACCAAGCAAGAACCTGACTCACACTAGACTAACTGAAACCATGTTTCCCCCACTAACCATCTCCACTCATGCATGCAAAAATGCGAACTTCCCAACCCATCACATAAGCAGTGGCTAAATCCCACAGAGAAAACAAACCCTCCAGTTCTCAGTGGTGTACCCTGCATTGGCAAACAAATGTTACATGATGTTCACACGCATGTGTACGCTCAGTTATTTCTTAAATAGGGGACAAAGTCACATGAACCAATAGTGGTAGAATGCCCACAAAGTTATTCATATTAACCTTATACAACATCTTCTTCCAAGTCTTGCAAGGCTTCTAGATGTGGTGGATTTCATCGATGGTCAAATCCGTGGAAGCTTAATCTAAGATGACCACTACCCCATTGTAGACAACCTCTAACTTGCCATATCTCTTGTTTTGCATGTCATTCAATCTTCTTAAACTTTCAGCCAAATGATAATAGGAAACCAAGACTTTGGAGAGGGCATTCTTAGTCTTGGGAAGTGGTAGAACCATAGAATCCAAGCATGGTAATAATACCATACCATTCTACTTTGGTTGTTCGACATGTTACCTGCAATAAAAAAAAAGAAAAAAGAGTAAGGTAAGGTCAATTTATTTATGATAACATGGGAAACTAAACTATAGTTATATGGAGAGAGATGCAAGACCCACGACCTAAAAACAAGTGGTTGTTGTTTTCCAACTCGTCACTTGAAGGCTTGAAATAAAAGCAAGTGGTCAATGTTTTCCAACTCATCACTTGAAGGCTTGAAGTAAAAGCAAGTGGTAGTTGTTTTCCAACTCGTCACTTGAAGTCTTGAACCAACTATTCTTGATTTTTTTAGCAGCTTGTAGCTGGATGTACTAGTGGGAAGTTCCATATGGAGCTTTGGATGAGCGTTTTATTGACTTTTTATTTATACACCTAAAAAGTCATACATATATGTTTTAAAATATAAATTAAGGTTAAATTTTAGATTTTTGTAATTTATATTGCAATTGGGAATGTTTTTCGGATTAATTACGTTATTAAAATTTGGTTGACTTAATGTGGTTCATCTTCATGAAAACAAATGTTGTGAGGAATCAGGAAGACATTCTTATCTATAAATTAAATAAATTACAAAAAAATAAAATTAGAAAAATTAAATTACAACATTGTTATTATAAATAAATAGATTATATTAAAAATAAAATAAAAAAATATAAGAGAGATTGATATAGAAGAAAAGAATGTTACTCTTCTATGTTGGCAATGTTATTATATTTTTTAAAGTTAATTTATTAATATGATTTTAATTAATTGTATAGTATTTCTATTTTAAATTAATAAATTAAAATGTATAAAATTTATTTTTTTTAAAATTAAGAATTAATTACAAAGATTAATATTATATGTATTATATATATATATTAATTATATAATATATATATCAATATATATATAATATTATATGATTATATATATATTTATTTTATTTTATTTTCATTTTTTTTGAATTGGTCTACTCCTATATTGATACAAAAATATGCTTACAGCGAGGCAGAGGCCTCAAGAGTTCTAGCCCAAGAGACGACATGCTTACAACAAAACGCTTGATAAACTGATAGAGGACCTACATAATGACTTGCTTTAGGACTTGAGATAATTGAAAACCATAACGGAGAACTCAGTACCAAGACAATGACCAAAATCTTACTTATAAACAGCATGAACCAAGACAGTAACCAGCATACAGGGAAATGTCGCCCACGCAAGGGAAACCGGCCCGTAAGAAGTTGAAAAAACCTGATTCTGGGAGTTAAATACATGAGATGCCCTTGTATCCTGAGGGGAATGGGTGACTGCCTTTAGCATCTGAACAAAACCAAAAAGCGCAAACCTATTCAGTCTTCATGCTAAGTTGGAGGCTGCTCTTCCACAATGCAGCACCCGAATTGATCTGGTTCTTCAAACTCAGAGGGTTGGCCCTCTTTACTTGAAGGACCTTCTCCTGATGGAGCGCTCGGGCCGGTGTGGGTGGTCGAATCCTGAATTGCAGAGCCCCCTGTGTCCCTTCTTTGAGAAGTCACAATTGGCGAGGAAACATTCTGGTCTTCCATCGGCTGGTTCTGAGGAGCCTCTAGACTGGCTGCCCCCAAACCCGCAGCATCCTCACACAATTCTATGGTGGCTGACACAATGAAGGAGGATCTACCTATAGTACAAGGGAATCTAAAGCGAGTCGTGTGCGAGTTAGAGTGGTAAGAGCACACATCTGATATGAATTGCCCTCTTCCTCTGCCATGACCACTTCTAGTCACAGGATAGCTATTGAAGCAGAAATCCGAAGCCTCATATGAAGTGGAGGAAGGCTGGTGGGAGACACGACCACGAGAGCTGCCACTTCTGCAACTCTAGGCACTTTGGATCGTTGAGCGCACTCTGGGCATTTTGGATTGAGCTGGAGGAGTGGAACAAACAACCGATGAGGGGATAGCGAAGTGGCGACAGAGGAAAATGCAAAACAGATGAATTGGAGCATGAATGCACGGATAAGTATTAGCTCCTTGTTATAGAGCCAGACAGTGCCCTGATCTATCTCGAGAGAAAGGAGCTTCAACCTTGCTATACCAGCAAGAGCGAATGGGGGGAACAAAAATGAGGATCGTGCAGAATGCCATTGCCCTTAAGCTGTCAAACTGGCGATAGGGAAAGAGCTGCGTTAATGTAGCATTAAAGATGATTGTATGAAACACTAACTCATGCCTCTGACGAGACCATCTGGCGGCGGTGAATGGCCACGCGCCCACCCTCCACGCCACCTTCGTACTACGCTCCGGACTACTCACCCGCATCCAGGAGAGGGAAATCCTTTTGCACCAGAGAAGTGCACTCTTGTTTGAGTTGTGCATCATTTGAATCACAAAGAGGACCAGAGAAGAATAGGAGCCGCTGATTGGCCCCCTGATTAGCCAATCTGTCTTCTACCCTATTGGCAGAACGCCTTATATGCTTGAAGGTAATGCTCCGTGGAGACTTGAGCCATTCTTCAATTTGTTCCAGTCTACTGAGGAGCCTCTAGCTTGAGGCAATCTCTGTTGCTGATGTGCCTGATTGAATCCTTGTGGCAGCTACTATTAAAATTTGAGAATCCCCTTCTACCTCAAGAGGGAAAAAATTTTCCTGTTCTGCTATGCATATGCCTTTCCATAAACCCTCCAGTTCTGCAGCATTGTTGGTATCTTTTCCAATTGACCCATGATAAATGTGCAATGCTCAGCCAACTTCGTTTCTGAAGACACCACCATAGCCAGCCAGCCCGAGATTGCCCTTATAGCTGCCCCATCGAAGTTCAATTTGTAAGAGTGGGAAGCCGGAGGAGACCAATTATGGGGAGAAGCAGAGCTAATAGGGGGATTAGTCTTAACTTGAGCTAAAAAGGTGAGGTTAAAATTCCAATCTTTCAGGATGAGGCATTCCTGAGGAGAGTCTGGCAGGTCTAAGCCTTGCCAGTGTCTTAAAGCAAGAGTTTATTGCAGATATTGTTTGAGAAGTAGCCATAGGGTGTCAAGAGGCTTGCTAAGATTATTGAAGATTCTATTATTTCTCTCCTTCCATAAGATCCAAAAGACAAAGCCCGGGAGGAGGCTCCAAAGGGAATTGAGAATAAGGCTTTGGAAAGGATGTCGAGGCTAGTTTCTGATAGTGTCTGTAATGTTTCCCACACATCTACCCGATCTTCTATTGCACTGCACAGATTTCTCCCATAATTGTGCTGCTAGAGGACATGTATCCAGGAGATGCAGGATGGTTTCTCAGTTAAGATTACAGTTTGGACATCTAGAGGGACCATTAAATCCTCGCTTTTGAAGATTATCCCAAATGAGGATTCGCTGCTTGCTCAGTAGCCATAGAAAAGTGGAAACCTTAGGCCAAATGCTTGGTTGCCATACCCGATCCCAAAGCTGATCCCTTGCTGCCTGCACGAGTTGATAGAGAAGTTGATATGCTTCCTTGGTAGTGAACATGCCTTTTGGCGTGTGTCCCCATCGCAATTTGTCCTTTTGATCTAAGTATTTGATTTTCCTTAGTTTTAGCTCCTGATCGATCTCTTCATAGGTTTCCCCTTGCCAGTCAGCCTGCGAGGTACTCGCTGATCTCCAAAATTGAAAATCATGAGGGGATTGTTGCGGCCAGAATTGATGAACGTGGGTTTGGTTTATTTGCTGCATGGAAGCTTTCCATTTGGGTTTGTAGAAGAGAGAGGCTAATTTGGGGATTTGTTGCCATGAGTCCTCCCAAAATCTAGCTGTGGTGCCCGAATGGATCTCCCAAAAACTGTGTGCCTGAATAAAAGCACTATGTTGCTTGGCAGCATTCCAGATCAACGAGCCAGGAGTTGTTGTACTGATTCTGATGAGTTCATCCCATTGACTACTTGGCGCGTATTTGGCTTGCCATAGACGTGCCCAAGGTATATGCGGTTTGGAAATCCAGTTCCACCAGATGCGGGATCCCATTATGTTGTTCTTGTGAAGGGGATCCCTCAATCCTAGCCCACCAACTGATCTTGGTTGAAAGACTTCAGTCCATTTGACAAGAGCCCATTTCCTGTTGAGTCCTGAGGAACCCCAAAGAAAGTTTCTTTGAAGATTGTGGATATTCTTGAGAACCCATTTAGGAGCAGCCAATATGGAAAAAAGATAGAGAGGCATAGCTTGGAGAACAGATTTGATTAGGATGAGCCTACCAGCAATATTGAGCGAGCGGAAGCTCCAGGAAGAGAGCTTGGTTTCAAGTTTGTCGAGGAGGGTTCTCCAGGAGGCGTGCTTAATAGCTGAGTTCAACAGTGGAGCTCCCAGATATTTCGAAGGAAGCGCGGCTATAGGGAAGCCCAGAATCCTGGCGATGTTTCTCTGAGTCACGGATGGGGTGTGGAATAAGAAGAGCTGAGATTTGGAGGCATTGATGGAAGTTCTTGAGGCTTCAGAGAAGAGTTTGAGTAGGGCCTTGAAGGCGGAGGCCTCTTGTACTCATGGGTGGCCGAAAAGCATAGTGTCATTGACAAACTGTTGGTGGGAAGTGGGGGGAAGGCCATGAAGAGAAATGCCCTTTAGGGTGTGGGGGGAAATGGCAGAATGAAGTAGGCGATTGAGACCTTTGGCCATGAGATGCCTCGGGATGGACGAAAGGGCGCAGAGGGTAAGCCATTAAGTAGGATGGAGAAACTGGGAGAAGAGATGAGATTCATAATCTACCAAGTCCAAGTAGCACTGAAGCCAAATGCCAATAACATCTGATGGATATAGTTCCAGCTGAGTTTATCAAAAGCTTTGGAAAGATCTAGCTTGAGAATCATACCTGGCTTTTTTAGAAGCTTGAGAGAGTGGATCACTTCATCTGAGAGAATGATACTGTCCATTATCTGGCGCCCTTCTACGTATCTGGTCTGCTCTGACGAGATGAGGAAAGGGAGAAGAGGTTTGAGCCTATTCGCCAAGACTTTGGATATGAGCTTGTAAATGACATTACACAGTGCAATGGGCCTGTATTTATCAGGCGTATTGGGTTCATCTGTTTTGGGTATTAGCGTTATGAATGTCGAATTTAGGGAAGGAAGGATCCAGTGCATGGATCTTGATTCCTCCACTATCTCCCATACCTCTGTTTTTATAAGCTCCCAAAACGCATGAAAGAAGTTGGCTGTAAAGCCATCAGGTCCAGGCGCTTTGCCATCCTTAAGTTGGGCCATAGCATCCTCCACTTCCTGCGTAGAGATGGGATGGAGCAGCATGTTTTTGTGGTCCTCCGTAATGATTTTAGGAATATGCCACGTGATTGATCTAATGGCTTGATCCCTACATCCCGGTGGCTCCCAAAGAATATCCTGAAAGTACTCTTTGAATTCCTGTTCCACTTCTGCATGCACTTCTAATCTCTCCCCTTGTTGATTATTAGTGAAGGCGATGTTATTGTGCATTCTCCTTTGAATGGTAGATCTGTGAAATTTTTTTGTATTTTTCTCCCCTTCCTTAAGCCATCTGATTCTGGATTTTTGTCGCCACAGGATTTCTTCTTGCTGCCTTCGTGCTTCAATCTCGGTCAAGAGGGTCTGCTCCTATTGCGCATAATCTATTGTTCTTCCCTCTAAGATGATACTTTGTTGTAGCAAAGTCATCTGCTGCTCCAGCTTTTTTCAATGTTCAAAGATGTTACCAAACTGAGTCTGATTCCATGATTTGAGAACTTGTTGGAGGTATTTTAATTTTTGTTGGAACTAGAACATGTTGGCTCCTGCAGGGGGAATGAAGGATTTCCAAGCCTCATTGACTACTACATTGAAGTTGGGATGAGATAACCAAAAGGCTTCAAAGCGAAAAGGTCTATTGCACTTTGTGCCTGGACGTGACCACTGTAGCATTATGGGCCAGTGATCCGAGCTCACTTGAGGCATAATGGAAGCATGAAAGTCCCCTCCCAGGTGTATAGCATTGTCTGATATGAGGAAACGATCTAACCTGGAGGCTATATGCTGTGGTCCCCTTCTTTTGTTGGTCCAGGTGTGCATACCATTTGAAGTCTGAAGGTCCATTAACTGATTGTTGTGTATGAAATCTTTGAAGCCAATGCTGTCCCTTTCTAGCTTCGATCTACCACTTATTTTTTCCTCTAATGTTGTTATTATATTGAAGTCACCGCCACCAATCCAAAGGGCAAACTGCCTATTCGAATTGAGAGCTGTGAGTGTGTCTAGTAGATCCAGCATTTTTTGTGAATCTTGTGGAAAATATACATTAGAGAGATGGCCATGGGTATTGGTCCCAATGAGATGAAATGTTGACTGAATGAAGAAGTGTGAGGCATGAAAGTCTTGAAGGGAAAGTGCCTGCGGGTTCCACAAGATTGCCAACCCTCCTGAGGCACCTGAAGCATCCACTGAGATTGAGCGGCATCCTAACCAAACCTTATTTAGAATCCTTTCCAGTACAGTGATGTTACTTTTTGTCTCTTGAAGAAAGACTATTGAAGGCTTTTCTTGCTAGATCAAATTTTTTAACATTCTGTGTTTTGTGGGGCTATTAAGCCCTCTCACGTTCCATGAGATGAGCTTCATGGAGAACTTTGGGAAAGCGCTTTGAAGAACTTTGTCAGCTTGGGGAATCTACTAGATTCCACTAGCATGTCTCTGATGATTATGGTCCTTTATAGATCCGTTTTGCGCCCTCATTTCTTCATATCCTTCAGGATTTTTTTACCATCCCAGGGACTGCCGGCCTGAATACCTAGACATTTGTTGTGTTGTGCTCTGGCTAGAACTCCTTCCAGCCTTTCTATCTCTCGGAGGGGTATTTTATTAAATTCTTTCTATCTGCAAGTTGTTTCCAACTTAATAATGTCCAGACCTTCCAGATCTACACTTTTTGTTTCTTCATCCATGTGTATCAGAGTATTCTGTTCTTCCTCGATTGTTTTTTGATGAATACTGAGAGCTAGAGCTGCATATATTTCCATAGATGAGGATTGCATGGCAGTTTCTAGATCTGTTTTCTCAGAAGAGGTAGAGGCGGGAAGGCTAGGGAGAGTGGAGGCTAAGATCAGAAATGATGATTTTAGAGTATGGGGGGTTGAGGACAGAGAGGGATCTACGAGAGGGGTTTCAGGGTGATCCTCTGAGGTATTTTGAGAGGTTAGAATTTCAAATCTGTTCTGGGTATCAGGTTTAATGGAGCTGGCAGGGGTTACTGGAGTTTTCTTGGCATGCCGTCTGCGACTAGGGACCTTTCTAAATCCTTAAGTATCTTTGCTGGTCTCATTACCTGGGGCTTTGGACTGAATATTCAGAGGGCAATCCCTGAAAAGATGGCCATGTTCATGGCATTTTCTGCAATAGAAAGGAATATGCTCGTAGTCTAATGTTTGGTTCCATTCAAAGTCGTCATGAAATAGACTTACTAAGTCCGAGAGTTCTTTGGTTAGATGCATGAGTACACAGATCCTGGTGTAGGAGGTATATCTTCGAGTTTTGGTTTCCTCAGCAACGTTGATGAATACCCCCAGGCAGTTGCCTATGTCCTTTAAGGTCTCCTCGTTCCAGTATTCCAATGGTAGAGAGTACATGCGTATCCATACTGGAGCCCAACTGAAGTCTTCTTTGTCTGGGTTGAACCTCTCTCTCCATTCTCGAAGGTACAGGCCTAAAGAGTTGAAAAAATACGGGCCTCCCTCGAAGATGTGAGATTTGTCCTCCAAGCAGTTGAAAGTGGCAGTAAAGAAGCCTTTGGGACCAAGATGCAAAGTGACTTGTCCTTTAGGCTTCCATTTCGAGGCTATCCATCCTTGCAAGGCCTTTTCAGTTGGCTAGAATCCGAGAAACTTGCCTATGAGTGCATGATCCCTCATGTATTGGATCTCGCTATTGATTCTTTGACTGGGGAGATCTACTTTGATTCTTTCTGTAGTCTTCGGGATGCATGTTGCAGAAGATGCCTTTGGCTGTGACGTTGAGGCATTTTGGTTCATGCCTTTAACTTTGGCGACTACAGAACCTGCAACAGAGTCCCCAACGGCATCGATGATAGGTTCAGTGTCCTAATCGGTCCGTGGGGGAACGCCTGGATTGATCAGAGAGTCTGTGTGTCCTGTCTTGTCAGAGGAGGAGCCGGTGGGTCGAGGGTGGGATGAGCCCGCCCCTCCCAAGGGCAAAACCATGGTGAAGAACTCAATGGGAGTGCTAAAGCGGGATCGCCGAAAGCGTAGAGTAGACTGGTAATGGGATTAACGCTCGAGCCCTAGCGCGAGCAACATGAAAAAAATAAGAATATCTTCATAATATTTTAATATTATTTATATTACTGTGTGTATATTTAGTATATTTTAGCAATCAGATTATTGTATGGGGGTTGATTTCTCGTTTCAAAAATAAGGAGGTCTCACACGCCAATTTTATGTATTTGGTTGTTAAAAGACACTTTCAAAAAA
>APFE030127995.1:196053-234129 GCA_000404065.3 Pinus taeda | reverse complement strand
AGATGTTATTATTGCAATAAATTTGGTCACTATGCTCGTGATTGTAGGAAGAAGATAGTTGATCAAGGGAACCAAAGAGCTAATGTCACTACAGAGAGTTCTAACTCTAAGTTCTTAGCTTGCCATACCATGCATGAACCATATGCTAGTGTGTGGTTGTTAGATAGTGGTTTCAGTAGCCACATGATAGGTAAGAAGGATTTGGTTGCCAATTTCGATCAATCTGTGAAAACAGAGGTAAAGTTGGGGACTGACAAGACTGTGGAAGTAGATGGAAAAGGAGTGGTCAACATTCTCACCAAGCAGGGGGAGTCGAAGACAATCTTAGAGGTATATTATGTTCCTAGTTGCAAACATAATTTGTTAAGTGTTGGTCAATTGACACAAAAAGGATACAAAGTTATCTTTCAAGGTTAAGAATGTGTTATATATGACAAGCCCCCAAGCAAGCAACTGATAGAAAAGGTGTAGATGACGAGGAACAAACTCTTTCCTCTAATTTTGAATTACATTGGTTAGATGAATTATTTTCCAGTTGCATGTTCTGATGATTATTGGTTATGGCACTTTCGATTTGGACACTTGCACTTTTCTGGTTTAAGATTGTTGCAGCAGAAACAAATGGTCAAAGGATTACCACCCATCAAAGGACATGCTAGTACTTGTGAGTGTTGCATCTTGGGAAAGCAACACCGTGAAGGTTTTCCAAAGGGAGTTGTATACATAGCAAAGCAACCTTTTGAGCTAGTGCATACAGACTTGTGTGGACCTATGAGGACACAGTTGATTGGTGGAAGTTGTTACTTCCTCACTTTTATTGATGACTACAGTAGAAAGACTTGGGTTTACTTCTTGAAGCAGAAGTCTAAAACTTTTGCAAAGTTCAAGGAATTCAAAGCCTTAGTAGAGAAACAAAGTGATCGACAGATCAAGGTATTGAGGTCAGATCATGGTGGAGAATATGACTCAAGGGCATTCCATGATTACTGCAAACAACATAGGATCAGAAGATAGTTTACAACTAGGTACACATCGCAGCAGAATGGTGTAGCAGAGAGAAATAACAGGACAATTATGAACATGGTAAGGAGCATGTTTAAAGGAAGAAACTTGTCTAATGAGTTTTGGGCAGAAGCAGTTGCATGTGTTATTTATGTGATCAACAAATCTCCTACAAAGAATGTGATGAACAGAGTACCAGAACAAGCATGGTCAGGTATGTACTGCAGCGTATCTCATCTAAGAGTATTTAGATGTGTAGCTTATGCACATGTGCCTAAGGGGCAAAGAGGCAAATTGGATGATAAAAGTGAAAAATTCAAATTCACTGGTTATAGTGAGCAATCAAAAGCTTACAAATTGTATAACCCTGTCACAAATAAGACCATAATTAGCAAAGGTGTTGTGTTCAAGGAACAAGAGTCATGGAATGGAACTATAGACAAAACAGTCGATGCACAAGTGCCACTAATGGAAGAAGATGAAGTAGCAGAAAAGGAGGAGCATGAATCACAGGTGAAGACACCAAATAGAGACACACCAACAAGGACTCCAAGATTTTCAGAGCAACATGGATCCTTAAATAGATCAACAGATCAAGATTCTCCCATCAATCAATCAGGTGATGAATCAAGTAATGTTAAGAGAAAGATGACAAGTTTGAAAGATATTTATAATGATTTGGATGTTAGTTCAAATTTTGCATTGTTTTCATTCCAACCTTCTTCATTTGAAGAAGAAATCAGAGATGAAAATTGGTTGCAAGCCATGAATGAAGAAATTGAAAAAAATGATACATGGGATTTGATTGATTTACCAAAGGACAAAAAACTCATTGGTGTAAAGTGGGTGTACAAGACAAAGCTGAATGAGAAGGGTGAAATTGACATATTCAAAGCTAGACTTGTAGCAAAAGGATTCTCGCAGCAACCAGGAACAAACTTTGGAGAAACGTTTGCTCTGGTAGCCAGATTTTTGTAAGAGAAGTTCTAGCCACAGCAGCTCAGAACAAGTGGAAAGTATAACAGATGGATGTGAAATCAACCTTCTTGAATGGAATTTTAGAAGAAGAAATATATGTGCAGCAGCCTCCAGATTATGAAGTTGAAGGTAACAAAGATAAAGTTTACAGGTTGAAGAAAGTGCTTTATGGACTGAAACAATCACCTAGAACTTGATATAGTAGAATCGACAACTACATGATCAAGAATGGATTTTGCAGAAGCAACATTGAACCTACTTTGTACACAAAGGTAAATGAGCATGGACAGATTCTGCTTGTTTGCTTATATGTTGATGACATGATTTTTACAGGTGATTTTGAGATAGATGAATTTAGAGCAGCCATGATTAAAGAATTTGAGATGACAAATCTTGGTCTCATGAAATATTTTCTTGGCATAGAAGTTGAGCAATCTGAAAACGGAATTTTTATTTGTCAAAATAAATATTCCAAAGAATTGTTGAAAAGATTCAGGATGGAAAATTGCAAACCTGTCCCTACAACAGTTGCAACAGGTACAAAGTTAAGCAAGGATGATGAAGGATCATATGTCAATCCAACTTTATTGAAAAGATTGGTTGGCAGCCTCATGTATCTCACAGCTACAAGACCGAATATCATGCAAGGAGTGAGTTTGATTTCCAGATTTATGGAGACTCCAAAAGACACACATTGGAGTACAGGAAAAATAATTCTGAGATACATAATAGGAACTAGAGATTGTGGCATAATGTATGCGAGCACAAAAAAGAGAGATTTTATTGGACACACAAATAGTGATTTTGTAGGCAGTTTGGATGATAGGAAGAGCACTTCTGGTTATGTATTCCACCTTGTTTCAAGTGTGATTTCATGGGCATCTAAGAAGCATCCCATTGTGACATTTTCATCAGCAGAAGTAGAATATGTAGTAGCAACATTAGCGGTATGTCAAGAAGTGTGGTTAAGAAGAGTATTTGATGGAATCAAGTAGAAACAACAAGGATCAACATCAATATACTATGACAACACCTCAGCGATTGCACTATCCAAGAATAGTGTGTTTCATCAAAAGAGAAAGCATATTAATACTAGATATCACTTTATTAGAGAACTTGTGAGCAATGGAGAAGTTCACTTGAAGCCTTGTAAATCTAGTGATCAATTGGTTGGTATATTTACTAAGTCATTAGCACAAGATGTACTTGCGTTTCATAGAAGAAACTTGGGTGTTGTAAGTCTAGCTAAGACATAGACCAACAGGCATGTTTGAGTTGTCATGAGTCATGTTTTAGTTTAGCGGTCATAATTAAGGGGGAGTGTTAAAATAAGATAATTACTCCTGCATGAGGAGTTGGCTAAACATAGAGAGTTAGTTAATTGAGTGATTGAAAGGTTGAGTGTTTGAGTGTTGAGTCATGTCAAGTTAAGTGATAAATGACTTTGAGTGTGTGATTGCATGTGGTTGCATGTTAAGATATTTTAAGCAAGTAGCTAGTTGGAAAAGGTTTAAATATCCTTCACCAGGTTCATTGTAATCATCACAATGTTAGACACCCAATCTGTCAATGGAATGGGATAGATAAAACCAACTTTTAAAATCATTTCCACTTCTATTTTAATAGAAACAACCTTTCGAGGATGCATGGGTTGAAGCCATTAGCAAATAGGCTTTGCACTAGGATAGGTAGGTATTTCATGCACCATTATTGCTGGATTAATACCAGGCATTTCCTCGTATAACCATGCAAAGAAATCTCAAAATTCTTTAAAAATTTGAGTGTAAACCTTGATCTCATCGGGAGAACATGACACCCCAATATGAATGTTCTTGACAATTCCAGGTTTAATGGAAATGTCAAGAGGCATGGTTGCAACAATTTTTCCCATATTACCCTCAGACAAGACTTTGTGCACCAAAACAGGTGTTTGAAGTGGATGCGTTGGGCAATGAGAAACAAACTCTTCAAGACACGAAGGCATCTCACTGAGGCTAGGAAGAAATGAAGAACGATGATGGAGACAATTCCAAGGAGTTTCGTCTAAAGACATAACCTTAATGATACTCTCGTCAGTGGGGAATGTCTCATTCAAAGGATCCAGAGAATCCCAAGAACCAAGCCAAGGAGATGGCACATAAGTATCCAAGTTCATACTAAAAACAACACAACTTTCTAAAGTGACCATTGAAGCCCATCTAATTTCTTGATATTCTTTCTCTAATGGACTTAATGGCATAGAATCGCTAAAGGAATCAATTTGATCTGGAGTAGGAATAATCCAAGGATCCATAGAAACCAAGATCATATTGATCGAAGTGACATTCAGAGGTGGGAGATTAAAATTACCCATTAAAGCATAGTCTTTGAAAAGACCTGCCCCCACACTCTCATAAGGAATCTCGGTGTTACCCACATATGGTACATTTCCATTCGACATACCATAAGAGAAAAAAGATAGTTAGTCGACGGTGACAATTTTTCCTTTGTGAGGAAAAGGAATCACCCGAAACAAACAAGAAACCACACAAAACATAGCGTTGGTCCAACTTCACCCGAGAAGAAGGTTGTTGTTGAGATTCACATCTACAACTTCCACTTCTAGCTCAACGATCTTTCCTTCCATCGTGATCGAAAAGTTTGTGAGAATACTGTATGGACAAGAGCCTCTGCCATCAGAGGCCTCCAAAGTGTTCAGGGATTGATTAAGAGGAGGAGAGCCAATGGCCTTCCAACACGAAACAAACATTATGCAGGTAGAAGCACCTTCATCAATAATAGTTCGATGGATTGTATTTCCTTTAATGATAACTTGAATCAGAAAACAAATCTGATGAGGAAGACGACGAACATGGTTTTTGAGATCAAAGGTAATTAAAATCAAATTGGTAGGATCAATAGCGCCTATAGCAGATAACAATTATTTCTGCTGTGTTGGACAGGTTTGGAGAACCTCCAAAGCAGACATCGCCGAAGGTGCTTGAGCTAAATTCTCAACAATATTATAATGTTGTGTAGCTCTAGCATTCGGATTATAAGATGATGTCCGAAGTACACCTTTGGGAGGTGGTCAGATTACAGACTCACTATTAGGACGCTAAATATGGAGTGGATCAGAATTGGATGAAGTGAAAGTAGAAGGTATATCAGTGACTTCTTTTTCCACCGTCTACTTTTGTGGAGTTTGATAGTCCTTTGTTCAAGTAGAAATTGAAATAGACGATGAACCTTGCATTATGAAAACTTGGGAACCAAAGGAGGTAAATGATTGTGGTTGGTATACCAACTACATTTGCTGAGATGGAAAAGGTTCTTTCAAAATAGTCGGAGTCCCTTTCAATAAGTAGTTAACTTCAGAATGTCGGGGATAATCCTTGGTGTAATTATCTTCCTCACATATGAGGCAAGGATATTTCGGCTTGAGCTTAGAAGCATCATCATTAGATGATTTGGGTGGATCCTATCTCGGGGTATCGATTTTGGCTTTACCTTTACCCTTTTTCTTACCTTTTGAGGCCTTATTTGCTGTGGTAGACTAAACAACATGTACCTCAGAGGTTTTAACAAGAGTATTAGAACCAGTGTTTGAAATAGATTTCTTCTTCGAAGAAGTCTTAGTGGAATTCTGAGACACTGAACCAATTACACCATCAACAGGTGGCACATCGGGATACTTTGAGGCTGCCAGATCCAAAGATGGTCTTGGAGCATCAGGAAACATCTCGTATAATGTGCCAGATTGTGAATAGATTAAGTCTAGATACTTAGCATGGGCAATAGCTTGTTCTTCAGTAACATAGCCACCCATAGCTATATCCTTAGCAATCTTGTTAACGAATGATTTTGTGAACCATTCAGTCAACAACTCATCAGCAATCTCAAATTTGATGAGGTGACGCCGGCATCTTCATTCATGGAAATGAGTCCCAGTTTCATATCGAACACGTAATTGGAAGTGGGTGAGGAAGGCCATAATTGAAGAGTTAAAGTCAACATAGGTAGCTCAAGGCAACTCAATATACCATTTTGCGGCAACACTTGTTAAGGTTCTATGAAAGAGGAGAAGATGGATAGAATCATCAACATATGAATTTGAAGAGCACCACAAGTGATATGTCATCACATGGGCTTGTGGGTCCTCTTTAGACTTTCCTTTGAATTTAGGGAAATTACTTGGAATTTTGGTAGGAACTTGAGGCCAGTAAGGTGCATGAAGGATAGTATCATTTGTAAGCCGTGAAACATCAGGCAGTTCCAACGTAGCCGAGAAGGGAAATTATGGATTGAATGGCATGTAGGGCCTTTGAGGAGGCCCAAACTATGGGTTCCAATCTTGTTGGTAAGGATTCTGCCCCCACAGTGGAGGATTTTTACCATACGAGATTTGATTTTTCCCCCAATAAGGGGTACCTTGACCATAAGGTGGATTTTGTTGATGCTAGGTTTGATATTGACCTACCATAGGTTGTTGATAAGCATTATACGCGACATACATATTGGAAGGTTGTTGGACCTATTGACCTTAGACCTGAAGAGATTGGCCCTACTGCTACAGGGGTTGACCTTATGCTTGCAAAGACTAAGTTTGCTGTAGAGGTTGAACTTGCTACTACAAGGGATGAATTTTCTGTTGTAAAGGTTGACCTTGTTGCTGCAAAGGTTGGCCTTGCAGATACAAGGGTTGAGTAGGTTGCTGAAAAAATGAGTTTGCTACTGCAAAGGCTACTGATATGGCTGTAAAGGTTTCCCTTGTTGTTGCAAAGGTTTCCCTTACTAGTGCAACGATTGCCCTTTCTACTGCAAGGGATTCCCTTACTGTTGCAAGGGTTGCTGGACAGTTCCTTGGGATATACCCTATGGGTATCATTAATTTCTAAATTGAATCTGACCATATCCACCAGGAATAGTGGATTAAACATGCTGGGCATAAGCTCCTGCTTGTGGAGTGTAAGAGATATTTACCAAGGCTTGCAAACCATATGTGACATAAGACTGTTGGAGTGGAATTTGAACTGTATAAGGTTGTTGATACTGGATATTACTTGACCTGGATGGACCAAAAGGGTTAGGAATACCACCATAATAAGGTTTATTAACCCCATCCATGTGAGCTTTTAATCCACTCACATTGGTTTCACCTGATGCAAGAGGAATATTCGGGTTTTCCCCCCCAGGCGGTGGCACATTTTGTCCACCTGATAGAGGGGTGGATGAAATAACTGAAACCTGACCTGAAAGAGTTGGTTGTAATGGAAGGGTCGGTTGAAACGAAGGTACAAGTTGTGATGGAATCATAGGTTGAACGAGAACTAATGTGACAACAGTTTGTACAGAAGTTTGAGAGGTCGTGTTTGGAATGAATGAACCAGAAGTGGGCATGGCATTTGAAGACCAAATGAGATTTTGATACAAAGACAAAGAACTAGGAATTCCTAAAACCAACTGGGCTAGGGTTATATAACCAGGTGGAAACATGGGCCCATTGGTTTCAGGCAGTGTGTGAGGTGGGACTCTTCTAGTAAAAGGAAATCCTTCTAGAAGAAATTCATGGCCTTGTTCATCATCAACATGAGGAGTATGCATAGCAAAAACTTCTGAATGACCTGGAGAAGAGGTTGGGATCTCACCTTAGAATCCATGGGTGGAAACAACTGATGAGAAGGAATCTAAGATGTACGAGGAGATAACTCCAAAGGAACACCAGGCTAATCATAAGGACTGTAAGGATGTTGAGGAGATATCACAACAGGATTAAATAACAGATTTGGTGGATGAATAACAAGCCTCTACAGACTCTCAGGGGCCTGCATAGGATTGCCAGGGGTATCAGGATCAGATTCTTGAGGTGACCGGGAATCTGATGGTGGTGGATGAGAAGACAGGGGTTGGATACTTGGAATAATCCAAAGTTCAAAACCTTGATCTTCAACTGACTGAGGAAGCTCCAAATGAAATCCTTGGGAGGACCCTTCAGTATCAGAAAATGAAGGGGAACTGTGAGATGAACTCAATGGTTCAGCCATGATGACTTTCTCTCAAGAGAAGAGAAGGAAAGATAATTCGACAAGGGCTTATTAACAATCTTGAAATTAACAGAGAATTACTCAATATCGTTCCAAGAAGCAACTACATCGGTTCGACATATTATCGTGCGCAGTCATTATTATAATTTGAAACAAAAAATTTTCCTTTTCATGTTTTAGGAGTCGAGAAACGGATGAAAAGATGACTCTAGTCGCTTTCGTATGTTTAACGAGCTTGAAAGGACAAGTGCATGATGATCTTTTCAAATTTAAGGAGTCAAAAAAGATTGAAATGACCACTCAGGTAACTCTAGGCAAAAAGGAGTACCAAGTAGCTCTGAACTACAATATACACCTTAGCAAATAAATTTACCAAGGACTTGACGTACGTGCAGGCAATCTCCCTGAATGCTGTGTTTGGTGTATCATGTTTAGACGGTCGCAAACTCGTCTTCATACATATAAATGTTTGCAACTTATGAGGGTCTCCCTTTATACACTTGATGGTACAGGGAGTACAAGTCCATGCTAGCGCTATCTAATGCAAGAGTGAACGAAAACCGTTGAGTTTTATAGATGCCAGAAGATGTCTCTAGCCTAGACCACTAAGTATGAGTGTTAATGTTTTAAATGCTCCTTAGATTAATTGATAGATTTTAAAATTAATCTTGAAATTATGTTTCAATTTCAAGGCCTTAACGATGTCACCTGTTCCTAAAATGCCTCTAAATGATGAAATTGAAATCCTTTCATTCGATGAAATCTACCTATTTAGGGAAGAGAAACACCCAAAACATGCATCAAACAAGAAACAATGCATCAATGACAATTTTCCAATGCTAAATGCAAAACATGAAATCTAATCTTTCATTTCATAAGCGAATGCAATGCCAAAACAAAATCTTAAAGCGATCTACCTTAAGATATAATGATAATTTCATTTTCACTTTAATGCAATCAATGTAATCTAGTGCAAAAGAGAAAAAGAGAATGCAAACAACTAATAATCATGAAAATCTCTTTCACATAAATTATTTTGAATGTAACAAATGCTTCGAAAACTACTTAAAACATAAACAATTTCACTTTCGCTTTTCAAAACACAAAATTCAAAGAAAATACTTCCTTTTAGTTCAATTGAAACAAACAATTTTGTAATCTATTGCTTTCCAAATGGGACTAAAGTGACTTTCAAAGCATCTACTCAATTCCACACTAATGAAAACAACTTAATACCCAAGAACCAAAATTGATTTGCAAAAGACTTCCAAACACAAAAAGAATCTTTGAACAAGGGTAATTGATCTCTGGAGAGAAGACCAATGAGTGAATGAGGGATGACCTAGAAGTCCAAGAAACCCTAGAAGGAAAATCAAGCTCCAAACATACTTAAACCAAAACAAGAGGTAATTGTAATTAGACAAACATGTAAAACAAGACAAGGACACTAAAATCACATTGGTAAGCCGCTGAAACAAGGAAAAATATTGAAAACAAGAAGACAAACCCTAATTTTCGTTAACCTCTGATGTCATCACATCTGTTAAAAGAAAAGAAACGATCATCACTACTGTAACCAAGATATCTGCGATGTCATCGTGACTGTTAGGGACAAAAATAGGATGGTCGAGAAAGATGAAGAAAAAACAAAAAATCTTCAAGAGAAGCACAAATCAAGAACCTTCAAGCAATTACCAGAAAGTGAAAATAGTTAAAGACAAGAAAACAATTATGGGAATGGACGGTTGGTCAAAATCATCACAAAATCAAGGTGAAGGATTGAATGGAAAGGATCATAGGCTCCCAAACAGAGTCACTATTTTGTTATCTAGGTAAATCCTCTTTACGGACAAATACGATCCCTCTAGCCCAATGAGTGGGTCTAACAACCAAAGTGACTATCTACTAGAAATTTTTGTAAGTTGCAAATGAAAAGAGAGATGAAGAAGATGGCCTATCTTGTTCTGATGCTATCTCAATCTCCTTTGTTGAAGACCTTGAATCACTTGTGTCACGAGATCATTCCTGTTGCTCTAGCATTTATGGTTCTACACAAGAGATCAAGACAAAACAAGGCATGCAAATACAAATGGCATATTCAAAAGAAACCTACTTAACTAATAAAGGAATGTTAATCTAAATGATACATGAGCATACATATTTAGGGAAAATGAACCAGCAGTTGTATATTAATAGAAAAAAGGGAAGCATACAACTAAGCTTTGATGTTGATAGGATCTCCTTGAATTAATATCCAATTCCAAGCTAAGCTCTCCAACCACTCCTTCTCCAAGCCAAATGAGTAGCATATAGGCACAATTTTAGCATAAGGGTGAAAATAAATATAGACCAATGATTTGGGAATGGGAGAGGATCAATATATTGGCTGGGAAAGGGAGTTAGAGCCTCTCCAAAGATAGGATTAGGCCCTTATCTCAAGGAGGTAGCTCATTGGGATAATACCAAGAGGCCAAGTTGGGAGAAATCGACCTCATCTATGCCAAACAACCGCCTTCTCACCGCTCTGGAAGCTTCTAGATGACGAAACTTCTCATCCTCTTTGGGAAAATTGCCTTTTTGGGATCATCATGGGTATACAAGTGAATAGAGCAATGCCATCATGGGTCAAGTGCAATGCAATTGGAGATCATCACTATTTTTAGTCTCATAAGCGCAATGATTCTCAAATTAGGGTTTTAGAGCTATTTCTTTCAGGGAAAGCTCGAGGCATTTTCCAATCAATGCCATAGGAAGGATTTGAGCTACATATATGAATGAGTACATTGCATAATGGTCATGTTTCGGGCACTTCAAGGTATTTCACAGGGAAGTACAGGAGGTGTGACAAAGTACTATGTAACACTTATACAGAAACCTGATGGTATGAATCTATAAAATGTGAATAGATGTGTTGATGTTGTGCATGGTAGAAACAATTTGATTAATGGTCAATGAGGTTAAAATATGCGTGGTGACCCACCAATGATGAAAATGGACCCCATGGTACCTAGCATAGTCCACTAAGTGTGAATAAATGAGTTTACTTTGAACATTCGTGGAATAGAACAATTAGGGTTCAATGATGTAAACCCATTGCCGATCATGAGGAGCTTGACAATGAGAACTACAAGATCCAAGGTACTAGTTTTTTCTAAATCAAGCTCCTTGATAATGACATGAAGTCGACAAGGCAAGAGCCATCAAATGAGGGCCTTCATGTATCCTTCGTCAATTGATATGGAATAAATTGAGAGATGATGTCATGAAGTCATGAAGTACAACTAACAAAAAGGTTAATAAGGATTGTAGATGGCCAAATCAAGTTGAGACTTCCCTTGAACACATGACAACACAACACAAAAGTGACTTGAAAAAATTGACTAGTGAGCACCGCATGGTATTGTGACAAAACACAGGAGGCATTGAAGCACACTCCATAGTGACTAGAAGAGTAACCAACTAGAGGAGTATATAAACTCATACGTATGGTATGGCTCTTAGGGAAGCTAAAAACTAACTCTAAGGAAATGAAGCAAATAGGTGTAATGTTCAAGGGTGACACAATCAACGTTGCCATTTTGACCAATATATCAAGTAAATGAATTTTGTTCCCTTCTTGACTTTTTATTCTCCTTCATGGTTTAATGAGCACGAAAGAGAGGACAAATAAGTTCAATAGTTCCTTTTTCATTCAGTTTGAATGAGTCTAAAAAAGAGGTAAAAGGATACTTGGTGCCTTTCATGGTTTAATGAGCATATGAAGGACACAAATGAAGCTCATCCTAGAGGAAATAATGACATAAAGGGTATAAACTAGTTGCAAGATAATAAAACCACCCTAAGTATAACAAGTCAAATAGGCTAGTAGATAAGAACACTCATCATAACAACCTCTACAAGAAAGGTAAGAGAACGAAGAAAAATCAATTAGTGGGCCAAGACAGATATAAAAATGGTGGTGAAATAAAACCAAGGGTTATCAACATGTATAATTAATGATAAAATGTTGTAGAAAGCGTAATGTATTTAGTGTGGAATCCTCCAAAGCTAAAGATATAAATGACGAAGAAGAGGAAATGAGGCTTAGATTATAAGTCCTGGTGCATTAGAAGGAGGGATTCCGAGAAGGGATGAAATAATTGTTGCATGGACACCAACATAGATCTGATGTGCTGGGGTAGGTACGAGTAGGAGGGGTCATTTTTCTCCCCACTGATGAAATAGAGACACAATTCACACGGGGCTTAGGAAAAGAAACCAATAATAAAAAGTAAATTCTATATCTAATGTAAGGATTGGAGGTAGCAAATGAAAGTCATATTCGTCATTTGGTAGTTTATGGGGATTCCGTGATTATTATACAAAAAATGCTCAAAGTCAATGAGATGCCAAAAAAGGATCTACCTTCAATGTTTCTTAAAATTCAGCTACAACTCGAGATGTTTGAAAGTGTAGAATTATTCCACATCAAAAGACAAAACAACAAAGTAGCAAATTCACTAGCCAACCAAGGAGTAGCTTTAGAACAAGGATTGTTTATTCAATACCAAGGAGTCCCAACCATATTGTATATTCCATGATTATAAAAATGAAAATATTTTAGGATATTACATCTTGATATATTTGCAAATGGAGTTGGATTAGTATCAAAGTAAGGTTCATAAGATAATTTAATGACCATTATAATCTCAAATTATTAATGGTTCATGTTTGGTGGCCCTCATCCTTGATGGTCGAAGTCAGTGCATAATCCGGATGGGTTTTCGAGGAAAGTCCCATCATGCCTTCGGATGGGTGGCGAATCTACTTCATTGCATTAATACACAAAGACATGAAAGAGATCACTTGTGTTATGCCTTCCCTAAGAGTGTTACATTCACTTGATCTTGGAAACATAAGGGAAGAAATTGTGATGGAAAATATTGATAAGCGTTTTCAAGCGAAGGATTGTGGGTGATCCAAAATGGATCTTGAATAAAAACCTCTAAGTCTAAAAGTCTTCAAAAATATGTTTTAAAACTGTGAAAATAGAGTAAGTCCATCAAATGATATCGCATCGGGAAAAAGCAAGCATTGTGTACAAACCTTAGTCGTAAGGGAATTGCGATTGCAGTTAGCGATATAACATGTATCGTGGATCAAGCGCCCAGATCAATGGTGGGGATAAATGATCAATATCGCATTGCAATAAACTAAAGGGAGGAGTTAACACAGGCGGAAGGCTTTCAGTGGACCTGAAGGAGTTATGAATTAAATAGCGAAGGGTTTGAGTTCTGTGGTTAGCGGTAATTCAGGCAGGCTATAGGCGGTAAGTGGTATTGGAATGGCTTCACCCGATTCCATACACTGGCCGATGCGTAGCATGGCACAGGAGAGAGAAAACCACTCTTTTCAGGCAGGTGATCTTTGTGCAAGTGGGCTATTCGAAATCACTGTCATCCGTTGGATTGCAGATCGTAGATCAACGGCGGAGATTGCATCACAATATCGCCGAAAGGAGGACTTACCGAGGGTTCGAGGACTTGTGATATGCGATCGCAATATCGCATCATAACAGTGCATCGCGACAATACAAAGGAGCATCATTATGCGATATGCGACATGCGATAAAGCAGACCTGAAAGGATTATATACATAGTTTCATAAATTTTGAGTTCCAATAATCAGTTTTGTTGTCAAGATTACTATGAATTTCTTTGTATTCTGATAATATTGTATATAGACCAAATATGCATTATATCGGGGATTTGTGCGGAGGAAGACCGAACGGTTGATTTCACCACGCCTGCCGATCCTTCCATTTCTAAAAGGAGTTCTTTGTGCCTTAAGTGTTTTGTTTTAACATAACGTGTCCAACACCAAAAAGGGAGATGAAGGGACAAAGGTCGGGAGGTAGAGAGCCCAAAAAGGAAGGTGAACAGACAGGGCGGAAAGGCTTAAAAACCACTCAATGGCAGAACATAGGAGGACAGAGAGAGAGCAAGAGAAAGCAGAAGACAGAGAGCAAGAGGAAGCGGTTGTGTACTCATGTAGACTTGAGGATTTTGAGTAAATCCCTATTGTTATTGTCACGTTGTGTTGAGACTTTGTTTGAGCTCACACTTGTAATATTTTTCTCTTAAAGACATAATATAGAGGTTGACACTGAAATCTTGGACCAGGAGACGTAGCAAGGGGGTCTAGTGAACTCCATTATTTTGACTGTGTTGATGTGTGTTTATTATGTTTTATAACTTTTCATTGTCTATATTATTCACAATCTTTTCGATCCATTGCACTAAATAATATAGGCATTCCTACACATGAGTCTGTAATACCTTTTCTTCTTGATTTAGCATCCATTTGGGATGAAGTGGTATCAAAGAATTTGGTTTTGGTTTTATTAAGGTTAGACAAGCTTGTGCTGGATTTTGAATGCTAACTAGATTAAAGCTCAGACTAGGAGAAGGAGAACTTGTTGAGGCTAATCCAGAGATTGGAAGAGTCTATTCTCAAACGAGAATGGCAGAAGAAGCTCCACTGGGATTAGAATCTCAATTTATAGAAAGTTTTATGACAATTCGAGCTATGGTGGAAGAGATGTATCTGGAGTTTAAGAAGGGTCGAGGTGAAAGAACTTCAACACCCAAACCAAACAAATTAGCATAGGAACCTTTTCTAGTTGTCCCTCCAGAAGGCAAAGGAAAAGGAGGAATGCCTCCTCCACCATCTCCTCCATCATCACCTTCATCATCTTCTAGCTCTTCTAAGAAGATGAAGAAAACTTCCTTAATCAAATTAGATGTGAATTTTGATTTGCCAATTTATGATGGATAAATCAATGCAGAGAAGCTAGATAATTGGATAAGACAAATTGATGTATATTGCAGGGTACAGAACGTTGATTTAGAAAGTAAGAAGATTCAGTTGGTTCGCCTTCGACTTGGAGGAATTGCACTAGTATGGTGATAAGGCAAGACACAAGCTGATCTGCAAAAACATGGTAAAATCATTTCTACCTGGAATGAATTTGTTTCTGCTATCAAAAAGCAATTTTATCTTTTAGCTTACATGCAGTAGGGAATGATGAGTTGGCAAACTCTTCGTCAATTGAAGGGTCAAAGTGTACAAAGTTATACTCAAGAATTCAAAAAGAGAGCTTTAACTCTAGGTATATCATTAGACTCACCTAAGACTTTATTGAAGTATATAGATGGTCTTCATGGCTATTTAAAGCATGCAATTCTCATGTTTAATCCCACTAGCTTAGATGATGTATCATTTCAAGCCACACGTCTAGAGGCTAGAGGTAAGAATGTAAACCCAGAGGTTGGGAAATCATCTAAATATTTTGTAAGCAAGAGTAAGGGAAAGAAGAAACTGAAATGGAAGGAGAGGAAAGAAAACACTGTAAAGAAGGATAAACCTTCATGCACTCATTGCAAGAAAGAAGGACACCATGAGGCACATTGTTGGTCTTTGCATCCAGAACAAAGACCTAAGAAGTTCAGTGGTAAGAAGAGAAAGAATGCTACAACTATTTAGTAGGACTTGGGATCAGATTCAGGTGATGAAACAACAGTTATAGCCATAGGTATTAAAGTTAAATATTATGAAGCATCCACAAGTAATTCTGCACATTTTGTTGATAATGAAAGTAATGAGAGGGAAAGAAATGAGCTTTTTCGTATTAGAGTAATTTCCAAGCACAATAAAATTGATACTTTATTTGATAGTGGATCACAGGTAAATTTGATTTCTGAAACAATTGTAAGGAAGTTGGTATTACAAACAAAACCTCATGAGAAGCCATATCCATTAGGTTGGGTGTGTGATAAAACAAAGCTACAAGTAACGAGACAATGTAGACTTATTTTTTCTATTGGATCAACATTTGTAGATGAGGTTGAATTAGATATAATTCCATTGGATATATGTGGTATTGTTTTGGGAAGTCCATACTTGTGTGATAGGAAAGCTATTTTCTATAGAGCTGCAAATAAGTATCAACTCACTAAAGATGGAATAGAATATATTGTGAGAGCTCATAAACTCAAAGATAACTATTCTCTCATAAACTCAGGGCAGATGAAAAGAATTGTGAATTCAAGTAAGCAATTTTTACTAATGGTTGTAAAGGAAAAGGATCCTGAAAAATCCAATGCATTTGAAGGCTGTGATTCTAAATAGAAAGCTAATTTAGTTAAAGTTGTTTCAGAGTATGATGTTCTATTTCAAGAACCAAAAGGTCTACCACCCAAGTGAGAAATAGTACATGATATTTATTTGCAGCAAGATGCTCCATTACCTAACATTGGAATGTACAAGTTATCATTTAGAGAATGCAAATATAAAGAAGCAGGGATAGGAGTTGCTCGATAAAGGGTTTATACGACCAAGCACATCACCATGTGGATCTCCAATCGTGCGGGTGAGAAAGAAGGATGTTTCGTGGATAATGTGCATTGATTATAGAGCACTGAATAAAATAACGATCAAGAATCGTTATCCTCTTCCTCGTATTGATGATTTATTAGATCAATTAAAAGAAGCAGTTTACTTTTCCAAGTTAGACTTGCGAAGTGGCCATCATCAAGTCAGAGTTGCAGAAAAGGATGCATGGAAGACTTCTTTCAAGACAAAGCAAGGAATTTAGGAATGGTTGGTTATGCCTTTTGGCTTAACTAATGCTCCTGCTACATTTATGAGAGTTATGAATGATGTACTCAGACCATTTATTGATGACTTTGTAATTGTTTATTTAGATGAAATTCTTGTTTTTAGTAAGACATGGGAAGACCATGTAAAGCATGTAAAGTAGACTTTAGATGTTTTAAAAAGAGAAACTCTCTATGTAAAACTGTCAAAATGTTAATTTGGCAGAACATATTTAAATTATTTGGGTTATATTGTAGGGGGTGGTGAATTGAAGATAGATCCCTCTAAGGTTGAAGTCATTTTGAATTGGCCTAAACCCAAATCTACTACAGAGCTTAGGAGTTTCCTAGGGGCAGCACAATACTGGAGAAAGTTTATTGCTAACTTGTATTTGATTGCAGCTCCATTACATGCTTTAATATGATTGAAATGGGTGTTTAAGTGGGGAGGCAAACAAAAGAAAGCCTTTGACACCTTAAAAGAGAAAATTAGTACAACGCCAGTACTAGCATTGCCAAATCTTCAACATCCATTTGAGATTGAGATAGATGCCAGTGACTATGCCATGGGAGCAATGTTGATGCAACACAAAAAACCCATATGATATCATTCTTAGACATTTGCTTCTACAGTAGTTAATTGTCCCACATATGATAAGGAATTGTAGGCATTAGTTAAAAGTGTGAAAATGTGGAAACATTACCTAATGGGTAAAGAAACAATCATACACACAGATCATCAACCACTTCAATATTTGCACTCACAAACTAAATTGTAGAAATCAAGACATTATAGGTGGATGGGTTTTCTACAACAATTTCATCTTGTCGTTAGATATAAGAAGGGCATACATAATAAGGTTGCAAACATGTTATCAATACCAATCATAAATGCATCTACTATACTTAAGCATAACTCAGTAATGCATGAAAGTTACATTGAACAATATGCTCAAGATGTAGATTTTAAAGATGTATATGCAACTTTAAGTCATGGCAAGCAAGTAGACGAATTGGATTATTATGTAAAGGACCAACTCTTATATCATTTAGGAAAGTTATGCATTCCACAAACTGAAAGAGTTAACATAATCCGAGAAGCACATACTTCTCTCGTATCAGGTCATTTTGGTGTAAGTAAAATAGTTGCACAATTGCAAAGGTTTTGTTATTGGACAAGAATGCATGAGATAGTTCCTATATATATCAAAGGGTGTGCTATGTGTGCTACAAGAAAGCCCAATAATCGGAAATTAGGCTTGTACAATACACTTCCAATTCCTTCTTGTCCTTGGGAAAGTGTCTCCATGGATTTTGTTGGGGGATTGCCAAAATCTAGGAAAGGTCATGATTATTTGTATTTTGTTGTGGATAGGTTCAGTAAAATGTGTATTTTGATACCATGTAACAAGCAGGTTATCGCTGAAAAAACAGCAAAGTTGTTTTTTCAGAATGTATGGGTTCATTTTGAGTTACACACTTCTATGGTATCTGATTGAGATTCTCGATTTGTTGGGAACTTTTGGTCAAATCTATGGGAGTGGATGGACACCAGGTTGAAGAAAAGCACAACATTTCATCCACAAACAGATGGTAAAATAGAAGTGGTCAATAGGACAGTGATCTAGTTGCTTAGAGGCTATTGTAGCAAGCATCCCAAGCTTTGGGATGAGAATTTGTGTTCAGTGCAGCATCCTTACAACTGTGCCAAGCACTCTTCTACTCAAAGATCTCCTTTTGAGACTTGTTTTGGTTTTATACCAAAGTCTCCCTTGGATTTTTTCTTTGGTAAAGAGATAACAGTTGATGGACATAGTGATGTGGACAAAGAAACCAAGTTCATTGAACAAATCCAGGAAATTCACCAGGCAGTACAGGAACAACTGGAAAGAAGTCAAGCCAGCTACAAGGCAAGACATGACAAGCATCGAATTGAACATAGTTTTCAAGTCGGTGATCAAATCTAGTTGTACATCAACAAAGACAGAATGCAAGGTGAAGGTAAGAAGCTAAAACCACTAAGGTATGGACCTTTCAAGATACTTGATAAAATTGGTGAAAATGCTTTTTGCCTTGATTTTCCAGCTGATATCGAGATCTATTGAGTCGTTAATGTAGAAAACTTGAGATTGTATGAACCTTCATTGATTGAAGCTCCCGAAGAGCAAAGTCAGTTGCATTCTATTAGGAATTTGTTGCCTGAGTTTCTCAATGAGTTACAGGAAGACACAGTTCTGGACAGGAAGGTAAGAACTACGCATCAAGGGGATGTTGAGTACTTGAGGATAGGGCTCAAAGGTTCAAATCTAAGAAAGGCACAATGGAAAGAAATTGGACAAGTGAGGGAGCTATATCCTCACTTGATCAATGCCTAAAAACCAACTTTTGGTGGTCCAAAACTTTTCAATGGGAAGGCATGATCCAAAATGGATCTTGAATAAAAACCTTTAAGTCTAAAGTCTTCAAAAATATGTTTTAAAACTGTGAAAATAGAGTAAGTCCATCAAATGATATCGCATTGGGAGAAAGAAAGAATTATGTTCAGACCTTAGCCGTAGGGGAATTGCGATTGTGGTTAGCAATATAACATGGACCATGGATCAAGCGCGCAGATAAATGGTGGGGATAAATGATCAATATCGCATCACAATAAACTAAAGGGAGGGCTTAACACAGGCGAAAGGATTTTAGTGGACCTGAAGGAGTTATGAATTAAACAACGAAGGATTTGAGTTCCTTGGTAAATGGTAATTCAGGCAGGCTACAAGCGGTAAGTGGTATTGGAAGGGCTTCACCTGATTCCATACACTGGCCAACACATAGCATGGCGTAGGAGAAAACCACTCTTCTCGAATGGGTGATCTCTGTGCAAGTGGGCCATCCGAAATGACTGTCATCCGTCAGATTGGAGATCGCAGATCAATGACAGAGATTACATCGCAATATCACTGAAGGGAGGACTTACCGAGGGCTCGAGGACTTGCAATATGCGATCGCCAATCGCGATATCACATCGCAATATCACATCGTAACAATAAAAAGGAGCGGCACTATGTGACATGCGACATGCGATAAAGCGGACCTGAAAGGATTATATACATAGTTTCATAAATTTTGAGTTCCGATAATCAGTTTTATTGTCGGGATTTCTATGTATTTCTTTGTATTCCGATAATATTGTATATAGACCAAATATGCATTATATCAGGGATTTGTGTGGAGGAAGACTGAACGGTCGGTTTAACTGTGACTACCAATCCTTCTGTTTCTAAAAGGAGTTCTTTGTGCCTTAAGCAGTTTTTTTAACATAACGTGTCCAACGCCGAAAAGGGAGATGAAGGGACAAAAGCCGAGAGGAAGAGAGCCTGAAAAGGAAGGTGAATGGATAGGGCCGAGAGGCTTAAAACCACTCATTGGAAGAATAAAGGGGGACAGAGAGAGAGCAAGAGAAAGCATAAGACAGAGAGTGAGAGGAAGTGGTTGTCTACTCTTGTAGACTTGAGGATTTCTTGTAAATCCCTGTTTTTTTTGTCACTGTTGTGTTGAGACTCTGTTTGAGCTCACACTTGTAATATTCTGCTGTTAAAGACATAATATAGAGGTCGACACTGAAAGCTTGGACCAAGAGATGTAGCCAGGGGGTCTGGTGAACTTCTTCATTATTTTGACTGTGTTGATGTGTGTTTATTATGTTTTATAATTGCTCATTGTCTATATTATTCACAATATTTTCGATTTGTTGTGCTAAATAATATAGGAATTCCTGCACATGAGTCTATAATACCTTTTCTTCTTGATTTAGTATCCATTTCGGATCAGTGGAATTAAATGTGGGCGGGAATTCATTTGAAGGAGAGGAGTAACATAAAGTGGCTATAAATGTAGACTATTGGTAATGGATATCTCATTGAATCACAATATTATTGTAGTTCTATGCAGAATGGAATTCCCAACAAATCAAGAACATGAAGAAGACGCGAAGGCACAATTGGCTTCTAGTATATAGTACTTTTCATCTCTTATTGCTAGCTAGGGAGAATAGGTAGCAATGGAAGAAAGGGCCCACTTCGCTTTGGTTAGCCAATAGTTGGAGACGTTACAGGCTAATGTTGATCATCTTCATGTGAAGGTGGAGAGTCTATCTTTCAAATTGGATAATATAGAATTGACTATAGAGACAACGACCATGGGAATTCTGAAGGAAGTGTTCAAGGTATCAGATGGTTAAAATTATGAAGAACATGCAAGGCAGGAGCATGGAGAAATCCTAGAGCAATCCATGGATGAGGCCCCTCTTCAACAAATGAAAAATGTTTAGCCAGAACAATCTCGAAGATTTGAAGTTGGAAAATATGGTAGTGGTTAGTTTTTTAGTGTTTTCTCTATGCTTTTCAAGTATAGTGTATCAAGGAGTCTTCTAATGACTCTTAAGAATCCTAGTTAGCAGCTAGCAAGGTAGGAATATATATATTTTTATTCAATTTTGGAATTCTGAAGATGAAAGGATTTCTTTAAATGTAAAGGTGCTAGCCTGTAAACCAATTTCCTTAATATAAAACTTCTATTTCTTAAAAAAAAGAATATAGATCATAGGTGCTAATCTAGGTAATCCATGTACAAGTAAGCTCTACCACCAAGTTATGACATGAAAAAGGAGGATAGACTAATATAAAAACTTGATGGGGTCTGACCTAGGGTACAATGAAAGTAGTAATGATGGTCAATAATGCAATGGAAATAGAAATGAAATACCTACCCATATATTCCAAGTTCAAGAGAAATGTACCAAAGTTTGAGTGGATGTCATAATAAAAATGCCACCCTATCATCTAAAAACCATCTAGAAAGACTAGACTCAAGGTTAAATCACATAATGGAAGAAATATAACTTGGATGAGGTAAAAAAAAGACCATATATATTTTATTTTTTATTATTTTTCTTTTGGCATATATGAGGTACACTTTTTTTCTCACATAACACATCAAACAAAACTAAAATACATAATGTACAAGGCATAACACAATCTAGTAGGTTATGTCAAGTTGTTCCCACTGGATGGAACAAGCCAAGGATTCCCATACATGAGCACATGGACTGTTATGGGCACTATATGTCACACCATGATAGGGGCATTCCATAAAAAGTTGAACTCCTTATTTCTAAAGGTTGATGATACTGACAAAAGCCTAGAACCACATTGTTATCAGGATTGGCTTGAGGACATAGAAGGTGAGTGGTCTTGTGAACTAATGCAACTCCTTTAATATGATTATTAAGATGTAAATGAGGTGCAATATAATCATTGACATGCGGATGTGAGTTGGATAACTCATTCAATGTAAATATTAAAAAGCCCATACTTGACTCAGTCTAGGGGTGGGACTTCCAAGGATGGATGAGAAAATTTCCCCTGGGTTGATTCAGGATTTAGTTTTCCAATATCTACTTTCCAAATTAGGGATAATAGAGGCATATAGAGGCATAATATCCATATTATTATCAAGATGATCCATGATCTTCAAGATGACTTATCACGAAGGAGACTCATCATCGAGGGAGTCACATGGAAGAGGCAAAGTGACGATTCGTGTGGGAAAAGGATCTCAACCATATTCCATATTGGGATGGATTTTATGACCAATAATATGAGGTACTGATGGGACTACCAAAGAGTAAATATATTCTACTAAAGGCGGTGTATGCTCACCATACTGATCTACTTCCAAAGGAGAAGGCACCACCCAAGGGTCAGGAGACAGATGGGGTCCACAGGTGCTAGAAGAGACCATATGTATAGGAGTAGCTGAAGAAGAAGGAATTTTGGGTGGGGGTAAATAAAAGACATTGATAAGTGATGGTATTTTAAACAATCTCACACCAACACTCTCATAATCTATAGGGTTATCTCTAAGGAATGACCCATAGGTGCTCATAGTGATAAGTTTGGTAGATGGTATAGAGTAGTCTAACTAATCGATCATGAAAATATTGACTTCAAGGCGAAAGAGAAGCACATGAACCAATGAAGAAAAAAAATGGTCATATATTAGAACCAACTACAACGAAGCAGTAGATTATAGTCTAAAGGACTTTCAACAACTTTTACATCGACATACACAATTTTCCCCCCTAGCACGATGGAAAATTAAGGAAGAATGCCTTGAGGCATGAAGGTTTGTCCATAAAATACTTGTAGGGTAGTACTTGAATTATATAGTACTAGATAACCAATCATCTTCCAAGATTATGTAGACATCATGCAGGTAGAAGACCCTTCATCCACTAGAGTGTGGTATATGTCATTATCAAAGAGTACACAATGTTATATCAAAAGTGACCTAATGAGAGAGTATAAAATGAAGGGAATCAATTTCAAATGTAATCAAAATCAAATCTGAGGGATCCACCCCTCTAATAGAAATCAACAATGATTTGCATTACATGGGATAACTCTATGAAACCTCTAGAGAAGACATGGCATATTGTGTTGTTGACATGGTGAATTTTCGCTATACCAACAAGGGGAACTAACCCGATTCTAGGCTCCAATTAGATCTGCTTTCGTATGGAGTGGCTAGTTCCAACGAGTTTTAAAGGATCACATGAATTGTTATAGGTGTTGAAATATGGCTCCCAGGAGGAAGACTTCAATTAAATCAACAAAAGGAAACAACTAACATATATGTATCAAATCCTATCTACACTACTTCTCACTACTTAAGCTAGTCCTAACTATCCTAATCTATCCTACAGGAGCATAACAAAAAGAGGTTAAAGATCATATATAAATTCCAAGTCCAAATGAATCAATTACTGGTTCATATAAGAACAAAGTTGTATTAAATATTAATTGCATCCAATTACTTATACAGGAATACACATTCCTTTCCATACAAATAACACTTGCAATTGATGTTTAACAAAGTTTCGAATCAGCAACCTTTCATGAGTTAACCATGCTATTGAATTATATTCGAATAACGAGGAATAACCATGCACTGTAAGTTATCAATATGTACAAAGAAAAACACATTTATATTTATGCCTTCAACAACACTCTGATTCTAAACACATGAAAGAAGAGGAAAATAAATCTGAAACAAAAGGCTTTTTCTTGACCCAAATAGTCTTCTTTATTCACAATAAATCAAAGTTGTTCTGCCCAGAAAAAAGTCCTTCCCTTGTCTCTGGAGGTAATATTTATGCAGAAAAAACTGACCCTCCATCTTCACTTAACCTTTCAACTCCCCTTTTTCTTTTCAATATACAAATCAGAATATGTAGACGTAGAACAGTTGGTGTAACTACTGGCACGTAAATGGTATATCTGCTGGAGTGCTTCGTTTCTTGGGAGAGTGAATAGGTGTTGATTGAAAGAGATTGACTACGTGTCATCTATTCGCACCTGTATTGAGTGGGCGTTATCCCCTATTATTTCTTGAAGGAAATTGAAGACACTGAGCTCAGCATCCCACATCTGACATGATTGAAGGTGTGTTTGGAGGTAATGACATCTTGATGGATCAACGCTGTCATGAGTGCTTCTGCTGAACACAGAGAGTGCCTCCATTATGCACTATGGCAGTTCATATTCCTTTCTTGCAGAGTGTGTCTTTGCAATATCGACACCGGTGGTGGAGAGGTGTCATCTTGATCTAATTCACATTTATCCGTTACCGAGTCCACTCAAATTTTCCTACAGAAATAATTCATATCAGCTATGATTGTGAGAAATATGACAAACATGCTTACAAACAAACCTAGCATTCAGCCACAGTTTCTATTTAATCTCGCATCGTAGAGAAACTATAATTATTGAACCATTGAACCTATTGTAACATGTATTCTCGTTGCCCATAATATTCATTTTTATTCAAGAATCGCTTGACAATGCTTATATAAGTAGACCATTCATCTTACCGGATGATCTTTTAAATACCAGACCACAACACTTTATCTAAAACATGGGAAAACATGGGAAAATCCGCATCTGACCATAAGGCTGGACTTCAAACATTATGCACTTGGGTCCATAATTATCGGCAGATCTGCCATATCGCATCGCGCCTTATGTATGGGCCATGGGCTTCGAACCTGAAATATATATGTATCGTGGTTAATAATCCCTTCGGGTCCTCCATATAAGACTTTCCTTTGAAAACCTGGACTAGAACACTTTATCAAATACACAGGAAAAACACGGGAAAACCCACGGCTAGACTTCAAAAATTATGCACCCGAGCATATAATTATCGTCGGGTCCGCTTAATCACATCACGCCTTATGTTTAAACGATGAACTCTGTTGATTGCGATAAGCAATTAGGGAGGCAGACCCGAAATATATATGTGCCGCGGTTAATAATCCCTTCAGGTCCGCCATATAAGACTTTCCTTTGAAAACCCGGATCGGAACACTTTACTGGAAACATAGGGAAAACATGGGAAAACCCGTGGCTGACCTTAAGGCCTGACTTCAAATACACTCGGGCCTATAGTTATCATCGGGTCCGCCCATCGCCCCTTCGCATATCACATATCACTTTACTGTTGCCGACTACAGATTGCGATTTGCGACTAGGGGAAGCAGCGGACCCGCAAAAATATATATGTTGTGCTTAATGGTCCCGGGGGGTCTGCTATATTGCATAGTGTCTTATGTATATGCCATGGACTCTACCGATTGCAATATGCGATAGGCTATATATATATATATATATATATATATTATGGTTAATAATGTTGTCGGGTCTAGTGAGCACCAGTATTGCAACAATAATGTTGCAACTCCTGGGCTTCCTACTTTACTTTTATCAGCCCGAGAGTTCATAACAAACTTGGACGCGACGGTGCTGTATGCACAAGGACTAGTTCTTACTGCAGGCTGTCACTTGGTCAGCTGGCGCAAGATCACTAGGAGCTCAAGCCAACTTCTATGAATTCTAGAAGAAGCTTTATATGTGATGAAAGGAAGGAAAACTTACTCTACAGAGGCTACTCTACTTGCCGAAAGAGAAAGAAGACTGAAATGTTAAATAAACCTAGCAAACCCTAATTAAGCCACTAACCCTACTTTTGCAGAAAGAGAGATGAAAACCCATAAAACGAATGCCATTACCTACTTAGGAGGTAAAAAAAATCTATTCAAGCTATTTCTAGAAGGAAATGAAAAAAAACATCTTTTTGGATTTTTATATATTTTTAGGTGAAGTTGACATGCATGTAATTTATTTGTTTATGAATGTGGCACTGTTTAGGTGGTGATGGAGGGCGACTTTGAAGTTTGCAGAGGTGTAGGAAGGTGTGGATGGTCCTAGGAGGCCTCTGGTCACCTTCTATAGGCTTTCCCTGTAATCAGACTTCAAACAGTCACCTACAGGAAAATCTACAGGAGGCTACAGGGGATCTATAGGAGGCCTACAAGAGGTGTACAGGAGGATGCTGAGAGCTGTTTTAGAGGTTTTGAAGGTGGGAAAATGGGTGGAAAGAGTAGCTGATGGCTAGGAGGATGTGTTAAGGTGTTTAAGGTTCATCAAGGATGATTAGGAAAGAGAAGGATGGTTGGACTTGTTCAAGAAAAGAGAGGAAAGTTCATGAGAAAAGTGCAGAAAATTAGGGCAGATTTATGAGGGATTTTGGATGACCTGTGGAGCATGGATCAAAGAGAGACAGTGATGGTGGATTGGTTGTCTTATTGTAAGTAGAGATGTACTGCAAGAGAACTGAAAATCAAACACTGAGACTAAGCAAGCAAAGAAACTAGCTATTCTAAAAAATAGAACTGTTCATCAAGTTAGTCTAAATTATGGTCTAGGAAAGTAAATGTTGAACAATGCTATATGGAAAGAAAACATGGAAGGGAATTTATTGCAAAGATAGAAATGAGCATGGTGAAATAGATCTACAGTAAAGCATGAGCCTTCTAACAAGCTGCAACACTAGAAATCCTATGGAAAAGGCAACTTTGTGTTTTTTTTGTGGCAGCAAGGGGGTCTTGGCCTCAGTTCATGGTCCCAAAGGGGAGAAAGGAGGCCAAGGCTCTATTGATGGCCTTTTTGTATCTTATTCTATCACTGTTCAAGCTGCTACAACAAACTGAAATGGAAACAAACTTTTAAATCACCAAAAGCAACCTATTCTTAACTAGGAAAGAAATCTATGTAACAACAACTAATTCATAAATTGAAACAAAACATATAAATACAAAACAAGAGGTGCTTGGCTACTTGGATTGGGCCCTAACCCAAGAGCTTCAGCCCTCTGAGGTAACTCAGTGCTGGCTAAAAAACAATCTCATCTTCATTATCAAAATAACAATAGGATTACATGAAACTTTCAACAAAAGTAAGCTCGAAGTTGAGCACAACAAAGCTGCAACAAAAGTGCGAAAAATTGATTAACATCCAACAACCTAATGAGGCCCTAGGCCTCTCCACTTATTTAATTGGAGCTCCCAAGAGTTCCCTTAAAATCATGGAAGCTTGGCTCCCAAAACGTGAGATAGACATTAGTTATCCTCGACTTGCTTGGTTGCCTCTTTGGTGCATTGATGTGGCTGCTTGTGCTCCGAGATTTCTAAAGGAGAATTCAAAGTAGGGAGTCATAAATGAGGGGGAGACCCTTGTATAAATCCTCTCCCTTGTCTTCTTCAAATATTTGCTGCCAAATGTTCATTAAATCTTTGACTTTGTCTCCAAAATTGTCCAAAAATTTGCATTAAGCACACATTAGACTTCAAGGCATAATGACCAACCCAAGTCACTCTATTAGCATAAATATAATAAAAAAATGCAATAAACTAATGATAATGGTGGATTAAGCTAAGTTAGGAGGCAAAATGAACCCATATAATTACCCATTTCTAGGGCTCATCATCACGCCCCTACTGAATGTGTTGCTCATCCTTTGAGCAACTAGTCCATCTCCTCATCTTTGATGGCCCTGATGGCCTCATGATATCCCATGCTTCTGATGTGGTATCCTCTTCTTTATCATGGAATCTTGCCTTTCTATCCACTTCTTCCCACTTTTGTTTTTCTTCTTCCTCCTTTCTACCCTCTAACAGTCCTAGTAGCAGTGGGGGACTTAGTTTGAGGCCAATCCAATTGACCTTCAAACTTTGCATAGAGTGCTTATACAGTGGCACTCTCCTTAATGCTTCTTTCATCCTTGTTGGGCAGTGATACTCCCTGATCTGCAAGCTATGTGGCAGTGTATTCCATCTCCTCATACAAGCATGAATACAATCATCCCCAAGTAATCTTTCCATGTCCTCAAAATGTGCAATGGCCTGAGCTTGATCATTGATGTACTAAAGGGAAATTTGAGGATTATTTGCAAGCAGCTGGTGTGAGTAGATGAGAGCCATGGGGTCGGATGGCTCAGCTTTGATCATTAGGGGTTATTTTTGCTCTTTTGCCATCAACGTTTTTATTTATGTTGCCATTTTCTCCTCATGATTCATCCATGATGCCATGGCCATTAGTTGCAAGTCCCCTAGCCTAGAATTAGGGTCCCATAGGTTCATATCAGTGAGGGCCATGTTATGCAAATAGGACACTACTATCTTTGCCTTGTCTTCTGCTAGACTTTGGTCACATAGGTCTATGAATTTTCTATAATACTGAAAAGGCATGGTGCCTCTCTGTGCCAAAGTCTTGATTTGAAACTATAGCCACTGGTCTTTGAGGTATAATCCATATGATTTTGCTAGTGTTCTGCACTTTAGTGCCTCCATAGACCAGCTGGCCATGCATGTCAATTGTGTTTCCTTTTCTTGTAGCTGTCTTCTTAGCAACTCATTTTTTGTTTCCAAGTGAGTTCTTCTGATTGCCTCTCTATGTCTTACAATACTTAATTCCTTGCTCGTCTCTCTAAGTTGGTTCTCCATGTGGCCAATATCCTCTACCTCCTTGGATTTGGTGATTTGCATCCATCTATGGCTCCTTACCCTTTCTTTTTCCAACTCAAAGAAAAGTGGGACTGCAAATTTTTGTAGAATGATTTCCCCCCTCAAGAAGATTGTAGTAAGAGCCCAAACTAGGCTAGGGGTCAAGTTATTATGCCTCTGCTGTCTCGTCCTTCCCCTTTGGCTGTTCTTCTACCCCTTTCTCAAGTTTCTCGGTCTCTTGTAGCTTAGTTAAGGTTTCCTGTAGAACAGTTTGTGCCTCTTGTAGAGCTGTTTTTGAGCCTTGTAGTTGCACTCTTTCCTTCCAGGTGGAAGATCTGGGACTTCCACTTTCATATGTGATGGTGGTTTTAGAGGGAGATTCTTCCCCCTTGATAGTGGGTGAATCTTCAATTACAATAGGCACTGTTGAAGATGGTTGTGGTTTTCCTATTTTTATCCTTGTGATTTTTCGAGCCCTGAAATACATTGATGTTCGCCTCTTCCTCTTTTGTTTGGGTTTAACTGGGGTGCTAAGGGCAGCAAGAACAACTACTTCCTCCCTTTCTAAGGTCTCAGGAGACACTTTTGCCTTCTTTGCCCCTTTTTCCTCTCCTTTTGTCTTCTCTATCTCTGCTGGTTTTGTTTCCTCTAGCTCTGTTTTGGTTTCTTCCTCCTCTGGTTTAATTTCCTCCTTCTCTGTTGTAGTTTCCTCCTTCTCTATTTTGGTGTCTTGCTCCTCTATTTGTTCCTCAATTTCCTCCCCTTCTTCCCCTTGCTGCTCTTCCCCCTCATTTTCAGAAGAACTGTAGTCATATGTGAGGGTCTTTATATCATCTTCTCTTGTCATATTTCTAAAGATTTCCCATGCTATGGGGATTGTGAAGGTGTGAAGGGCTTCTTCCATTAATAGTTTAATTAATCCATGGTGAGCCAACTGATCTAGACCTTCTGTCTTCAACTTAATGCTGGAGTCCATGAGGGACTACATAAAAAAATAGGGAATAATGAGTTTTTCTCGTGTGGGAGTGTCCATGCCATATCTCAGCTCATGGAGAAGTCTAAAATGATAGCCATAAACTATGCTATACCACCCTTCACAGGAAATATACTTGATGATTCGGTAACTGACCTCATCCCAAGGGTAAGGTATGCTTGTTCTTCTAATGCCATTTTTGTCTTCTATAGGATGTTCATTTGGTTGGAAGAAGGTTTTCTTGGCAACTTGTCCCATTGGCTTTTCATCTTTGCTCCAAGGTAATCCAAGGGGAAGACTAGTAACCCTACTGATAAATTCTGGGGTGATTTTCATGGTGAGGCCTTTGAAAGTAATAGTGGCATGGGTATTTGAGCAAGGTATTAAAGCAAGGGAAAACTCTTGAGCCACTTCTTCATCAAACCCTCGAATTTTTTTGAAAAATGGCATCCAATTTGCTATGGTGAAAATGGCTACCACCTCGGGATGTTCATGGAGCTTGACTGAATTTGTGGGTTCCTTCCTCATGAATCCCCTTGTCATTTTGTTTATACCCTTTTGGAACACCCCAGGTGGGGAAGGAGACAATTTTTTTTGAAGAAATAGGAAACAGAGAAAAATTGTGTGTTTTTTTTTAAGAAAACATGCATAAATGTTTTTAGGGGATTCCCTTCCTTTTACAGGCTCAATTCCTTCTTAAAATTATTTCATTTCCTACACATATTAATATTCAAGGTGGGTCTGTATAGAACCTACATTTTCAAGCCAGAATTTGAGCAAAGACCCCGTGTTTTCTCTTGAAAAACTGCTTACTTCCCCTCCTGTAGAACTAGCTGTAGGTGCTCTTGTAGGACCTGTTACTGCTCCTGTAGAACGCCAATAAGAGGAGGATGGCTGAAAATGACAGAGAACGATTGTTTCAAGGCTATGGAGGTGGTATAGATCTTGCTGTAGCTAAGTAGACGATGATGAAATGGAAGAAAAGGTGGTGAAGGAGTCTTAAGGAGGAATACTTATGCCTTCTTTGAGATATTTCTGGTGATGGGGTGAGCTAGAAAAAAGGTACGTTGCCAGATTCGGACTGTTGGTCCCCACTACTCTGTCATCATGGCTCTTCATGACTCTTTCCCGCAATCACTTCCCATCATTGCATCAAAGTTCATCGGAGTTTGTATAACCTCCACTACCTGTCCTTTGGATTTTCTGTGAGTTGACTAGGCACATGTGTGGTGGCATCTCCAGATGAGCGCAGTCAAATTGGATGAGGGTGGCCAGTTAATTGGCCAACTTTATCATTCAACCCTAACCATCTCATTTGTTTATGCATATTTTCAATTACACAGATGCAATAGAGGAGAGGGTTAGACACTTACTTGCAAGTCGAATGTTCGTGATGTGGTGCATTTTGGTTCCCTTATTGCTGTATGCTCGTATTTTAGTTGTTGCATGCTTGTATTCTGCTCTGTTGTATGCTTTCTGCTCCTTGATTTGTGGCTTGTTTACTCTATGCAGGTACCCTTTGGCTGGATCTGGCTTCAAACATCCTCTTCAATCCTATGGATGCACCTATTTTGCTGTTGTGCCTTGATTTTAAGGGGATTAGCTACTACAAAAAATCCTACAGGAGCTCCTGTAGCTGCTTCTCCCTTTAAAATTTTTAGCTGATTCTTGTGCTGGGAGCTATGAGGATGCTACCAGAGCTGCTGATGGAGATGGAGAGGTATTTGGTAAGCTGCAGGTGAGACTTGGAGGTGTTGTTCTTTTTTATTTCCTTGCTTTTTCTAAAAACTGGTTTCTGTGTTTTTTCTAGCAGGAAGGAAAGAAATCAATGATAACGAAGTGGTGCAGGTGTGGGATGGATGGTCAGGAGGGTGGATAGCTATAGGAGGGCCTACATGCTTTCCATGAAACTTCCCAGCTCCTCAGACTATTTTTAAAATCACCTTCGAGCTCTCTGTGATTTCTACAGGAGCCTCCTGTAGAACACACAGGGCTTCCTGTAGGATACACAGTCTTTAGAAAAAACACTCAGTGAGGTGGAAGAAAGGTCAAAATTGATGGAGAAGAGTGTGAAGGAGGTGAAATAGGCTTTGTGGCATCTCCTCTTGCTTCCTGTGGTCCACCTGTAACTTGCAATGCATTTTAAAAGTCAATTTTTCTTCCTTCTTTTCTCTGTTTTTTTTTGAAAGACAACTAGGGCACCTCCATGAGGTTTTCACCCTAATTGCCTACCCTGGGTGCCTCCAAGGGAGGTTCTCAGCCAGGGATCTTATCCTTTCTCTTTTTTTTTGTTTTTTTCATCACTTAGCCGCCTCAAAAGAGGTTTTCTACCCAATGATGGGACTCAAGCACCTCATGGAGGTTTTCACTTGAGTCCTTATTATTTTTTTCTACTTTCTCAGTGAGTGGGTGGAGTGGAGGCTAAGACCTCCTCCACTACTAGCACTGTTTGATTCAGATCTTCAATGAACTCTCGCTTGGAGAGGGGCTTCTTGTAAATTTTCAACCTATGTCCATTGACAAGTATGGGGATGGCTTCCTCATCAATGGTTCTAATCAGAATTGAACCATTGTCATTATATTTTTCCATATTGTAGGGTCCCAGCCATCTTGTCCTCAGTTTTCCTTTGAAGTCTTTATACCTTGAGTCATAGACCAGTGCCCAATCTCCCTCTCGGAATTGCTTCTCCTTGATATTTTTATCATGCCATATTTTCCTTTGAAGTTGGACTACCTCTGTGTGGAGAAGGGCCTACAATCTTTGTTCATCCAATCCATTGAGCTGGAGTAGCCTTTCCCTCTGTGCATGGTTGAGGTCTAGGTCCAGATGAGCTACCATCCTTAGTGTATTGTATTCAAATTCTATTGACAACAAAGCCTTCTTCCGATAGACCAGTTCATAGGGTGTGAAACCTGTGGTGGTCTTCCATGTTGTGTTGTAGGCCCAAGTGACCTCAACTAGTCTATCTGCCCAATCTTTCCTGCTGCTGCTCACTACCTTGGTCAGAATTCCTTCCAAAGCTCTGTTAGTGACTTCCACCTACCCATTGGCTTGTGGATGGTAAGGGGTGGAAGTCATGTGCTTGATTTTATGATGTGCGAGCAGGTCTTCAATCAGATTGGAAGTGAACTGACTACCTTGATATGTAACTAGTTCTCTTGGGTACCCGAACTTATAGAATATGTTTTATCTTAAAAACCCAGTTACTTTTTCTTCTGTTACTGCCTTGATTGCTTTTGTCTCTGCCCATTTTGTCAGATAATCGGTGCACACAATGATGTATTGCTTCTGTTTTGAAGGAGGGTTGATAGGACCCACAAAATCCATGCCCCAATTCTCAAATGGCTCAAAGGTCACTTGAGGTTGCATGAGCATTTCATCCTTTGGAGTAGGTTTCCCCATCATTCAGAACCGATCACATTGGTTGGTGTATCTCTTCACATCTTGATGAAGAGTGGGCCAATAGTATCCTGCTTGCAAGATTTTGAAGGGAATCCTCTTTGCTGCAAAATAGCCTCCACAAGGCCCGTCATGACAGGTCAAGAGAATGTCAGAAACTTCCTCCTCCCTGACACATCTTCTCAAGATTTGATCTGGGCCAAGTTTGAAGAGATTGCTCACAATCCAGGTGAAAGGGGCGCTTTTCCTCACGATCTTGCTCTTCTCTTTTGAGGATAGGTGTGGTGGGAACTATGCTGAAACCAAATAATTTGCTATATCATCAAACCATGGAGAGAGTACTGAGATAGAAAATAGGTGTTCATCTGGAATTTGATCATCCACCATTCCTTCTTCATCTCTAGGAAAATTTACTCTACACAAAAAGTCAGCAACAAAATTTTCTTTACCAGGGTTATCAACAATGGTTAAATCAAACTGCTGCAGTAAAAGCAACCATCTAATAATGTGAGCATTTACATCTGGTTTATTCATTAAATACCTAATTGCAACATGATCAGTGTGTACAAAGGTTTGATAGCCTGTGATGTAATGTCTGAATTTATTTAAGGAATGTACTACAACTATGAGTTCCTTCTCAGTTACCGTGTAGTTTAACTCCGCCTTTGACAATTTTTTACTTATAAAGTATATGGCATAAGGTAAATTTTCATGAATTTGACCCAAGGCTGCTCCTATTGCTTTTTTCAAGGCATCTGTGTGAATGTGAAAAGGTAGGGCCCAGTTTGGCCCCCTCAAAATTGGGGCAGTCACAAGTTTTCTTTTCAAGGTATCTAGGGCTTCTTGATAGTTTTCAGTCCATATGAACTCGACATCTTTTCCCAAAAGACCAAACAACGGAGAGGCTAACTTACTGAAATCTTTAATGAATCTTCTGTAATATCCCGCCAAGCCTAGGAAACTTTAGACATCTCTCACCTTTTGAGGAGGTGGGACCCTTTGGATGATGGCAACTTTGTTGGGGTCCACCTGCTAATCTTGTTGAGATATTGCATGACATAGCATAGTCCCTTCAATCATCAAAAATTCACATTTTTCCGGACTGAGGGATCAGTTCATTTCAATACACTTGTCCAGAACCTTTCCTAGGTTAGATAAAGCTTCCTGAAAGTTAGAACCATAAGAAGTAAAATCATCCATATATATTTCAATTGCATCATGAACTAGTTCAGAGAAAATACTCAATACTACTCTCGAAAAAGTGGGTGGAGCATTGCATAAACCAAAAGGAAGGACCCGATATGCAAAGGTACCCCAAGGAAAAGTGAAGGTGGTCTTATCTTGGTTTTCCAGGCTTATTTGAATCTGATTGTACCCGCTAAACCCAGCTAGGAAGGAGAAAATTTTTTTCCCCGCTAGATCATCTAACACTTGATCTATGAAAGGCAAAGGAAAGTGGTCCTTTTTAGTGGCCTTATTCAGTTCCTGATAATCGACACAGATTCTCCACTTACCATTTTTCTTTGGCACTAGCACCAAAGGATAGACCCATTCATTGTCAGAGATGGGGTAGGTGAATCCTGCATCAACTAGTTTTTGCAGTTCTTCCTCAACAATGTCTTTAAGGGCTGGATTCATCCTCCTTTGAGGTTGCCTGATTGGCTTGCAATCTTCCTTAATGTATATGTGATGAGTACAAACTAAAGGGTGCACTCCCTTCATCTCCTTATAACTCCAGGCAAAGACATCTAAATGTTTTCTCAATAAGCTACACAGGTCCTTCTCTTGGGAGGTGGATAGGGATGAGTTGATTTTCAAGGTTCTTTCTGGGCTGAACTCTACATTCTTAACATGGAGAGGGGTTGGGTTGGCCACATAGAGATCAGCCAAAGGATTGGCTTGGGTTTCTTTCACTAGCTTTTCAAATGGCAAAACACTAGGGGGTGGATTCTGAATTAAATTTTCAATGATATCATCCTCACTTTGCAGTTTCCCCCCCATGACAGTTTCTACTGCACACAATGGTGCATAATAGACTTCATCCTCATCCTCCTCCTCCAACCAGAGAGGTAGATCATGTTCTAATAGGGGTTGGGTAGGAGGGTATAGGATTAGCTGCTTGGACATATGCCCGTTCTTGATTGTCATCTTCCCAGCTCGACAGATGATGTAGGCATCTGCAGGAGCCAACCAGGGTCTTCCCAGGATGAGAGGGTACCTAGTGAGCTTTACCTTCAGCTGGAGAACTAGGAAATCAGCAGGGTACTCCTAAGAATCAATGGAGACCATCACATCCTCCACGATCCCTTCAGGGGTCACAGTGGAGTGGTCTTCTAGTTGTAGTACTATCGTGGTCTTTCTCAAGGAGCCCTGGAGGTTGAGTTTGAGCATGGTGACCTTTGTCATCACATTAGTGGCAGCTCCCAGATCAATCAAGGTATGTGGCATCATGGTGCCATTGATGTGGACATCAACTACTCGGCTTCTAGGATCTAGATATTTCAGATAGATTACCTGCCCCAACATCAGGTTGGATAGTTGTTGTATGACATTGATGCCTGAAGCACTTCTCTTTGATCATCTTATTGTATATCGGCACATCCTTTATGGCTTGGAGAAGTGGTATCTTTACACATAACTATTTCAATTCTCCCAGAAGTTTAGTTTCTTCTGGGGTGGGCTGTGTTGTCCCGGATAATCTCTTAGGAAAGGGTGGAATTGCTTTCAGTTCACTTTCCTCTTTATCTTCCTCAACCTCCTTAGGGGGAGGCTGGCTATCTGGGAGAACCTTCCTAGATCACAGGTTAATCTCTTGAATCTCCACGGCATAGGGTGGGCATGATGGGTCCCCACTATATACTTGCTAAGCCTGTCTGTTGTTCAGGCTCGGGTTCAGTTGAGTAGGAATTTGGGGTTGCCTTAGTGGATCAGGAGGCAATGGTTGTGGTTGAGCAGGTGGTGGAGACAAAAGTGGGGGATGAGAGTTGTACTGGGGCCTCCACCCCTGATGAGATGCATTCCACTGAGGTTGTGGCTGAACATAGGAGTGAAATGAATGAGCGGCTGGTTCGGCATGATATTGAGATGGATAGGACCAAGGAGGAGGTGTGGACTAGGAAGGATGAGCAGGTGGGCCCCAAGAAGGTATGTGTTATATACCTAGGGGGGATAATATGGGGTACAAAGGGAGGTACCCAAGGTAATAATGTAATAAGGGGATGGGCCATAGTAATAAATAAGGTGGTTAACTCATATCATGTAAGGGACCACAAGTAGTTAGTAATAATGTAATGGGCCCATGGTATTAGTTAGATGGTATGAGGGAACCATGGTAATGACCCATGGTATTGTATGTATGAGGCCTATATAGAGGCTAGAGACTCCACATGGAGAGGGATCAAGGAATAGTGTTAAGGATTATTGTATGTACAAGCATATGGCTTGTGGAGTGCTCTCCTTCCTTAAGGAGTGATTGTATGGTGTTGCCCTATCTTAAGGGTTTGATCAATAAAGAATCATTTCATATTATTTCTGGGTTTATTTGCATTGTCTTATAATTTCATATCAGATCCATAATATTTCTGGGTTAGAGCTATAACAAGTGGTATCAGATCACTTTCTTCGGCAAAAAAGTGGAGAGTTTTTATTTTTATTTTTATTTTTTGTAGGATTTCGGGGACAGCGAGTTTACAGATCAGATCTCTATGTTTTGGTGCAAAATATACAAAATATAATTGTATATCTATATTCTATGTGGAAAAATACCCGATTTCAAAAAAAAATCGCTCGAATTGGAGTCTGGATGAAGGCGATATCGCTGATCTAAAAATCAGTGGTGTTGTAGACAATTTTTCGGAGCAACAAGTTTGTGGCACAGATCTGGATGTCTTGGTGTAAGATCTGTAAAATCTAATCATAGATCTGGATTCTTTGTGAAAAAATACCCAATTTCAAAAGAAAAATCAGTTGAATCAGAGTCCGGATGAGGGAGATATCGCTGATTTAAAATCAGCTCTTTTTTCAGAATTTTTGGGTGACGACGGGAGAATTGCAGCGCAGATCTGAAATTTTAGTACCTAGATTAGGATTTCTATCACATGGGCAGATGCAAAATGGTTGTTCCATTTCCAAAAACAGGTCATAATAGGGATTCTGAGCAATATTGACGGAATTGTGACCATTTCAAATTTTCGCCATTTTTTTGTGATGGCAGGCCTAGATCAGAAATTGAAGGACTTGTATAAATTTGATGGCTCTCATCTAGCCAAATGGCTAGCACAAATGGAGAAATATTTCAAATTGGATTACGCCTATGATGATGACACTCAGCTTATGATGGGGAGCATGTACTTGGACAATGAAAGACGACAATGGTGGCAAGGGCATCAACGTGGCTATGGAAGGTCATTGACTTGGGACGCCTTCGAAAAAGCCCTTATGGACCACTTTGACCGTAAAACTAATCTTGTGGATAAGCTCACACAGACAGACACACATCCTAGCAAATATTTTATTTTTACAGGGAAGAAGGAAACCAAGGAACCTAAAGGGTTATTTTCTGCTAGTAACTCCTTATTACAGGTTCATGGATTGATTCAAAAAGAGAATATCATTGTTTCTATAAATCCTAGTTGCAAGCATAATTTCATCAATGTTAATTTGGAAAAAAAAAATTGCAAGTTCCCGCAAAACACATTGAAAACACGCAGGTGGACGATGAGGATGTCTAAGTGTATAAGGATTTGAAGATTTCTATGGATAAGTATGTGTTGCATGGTGATTTTTATACTTCAGAGGCAGATAATATGGATGTTGTTTTGGGATACCCGTGGATGGAATCAGTGGGTACTATAAATATTAATGTGCAGAAGAAATTCCTGAAGCTCTGGTATAAAAAGAAGAAAATTACATTACAGGATATTTCCATCAATAAACAAGTAGAGTCCACGGAGGTTGACGCAGAAGATGTTCCAGGGACTGACATATCAGATGATGAACAGTTGATGGTCAACAATCAAACACAAACAAAGGCTGAAGATGAAAAGGTAACAGGTGCTAACACATCTGATGAGGGTTCAGTGGTTGAAGTCATATTGGAAAAGAAGACACCACAACAGGCACCACAGTAGGGTGAATTAAAGAAAAAGACACCGTGGGTTAAAACTTCAACATAT
>APFE030127995.1:162920-174981 GCA_000404065.3 Pinus taeda | reverse complement strand
AAAGCTAGTTGAGCTGGTAACTGAGGGTCATATCCTTTGTGATTAAAGGCCACAAGATTGGAATCCGTTGGGTCAATCCCACCTATCATTGATAATAAAGCCTGCTTTTGGGAGGGGCAATTTTGCAGTACCTCAAGTGTCGACATAGCGGACGGTGATTGGGCCAGATCCTCCACTATATTATAATGCTGTGCTGCTCTGGCACGAGGATTAAATGTCGATTTGTGTACTACTCCCTTTGGCGGTTTTATCATTAGTTCTGGAGTGATGGGTGGCCCAACTTCGGTTGAAGTTGTTGTCGAACTACTAGGTTGATCATTATCCTTGTTGTTCGACATCTGTGGATTCCTGTAATCTTTATTCCTTTTCGATATCAAAGCATCATTTAGCTGCTTCGAAACAGATAACATTAACACTTGGGACAGGGAAGCATTGTTGCTAGCAACCAGATTTGTTCCTGGGTTCGGAAATGGATCAGTCAATACTGCCAAGGTTTTTGAACTCTTGAAGAATTTTCTAAGCTCAACTTTATATGGAAAATCTTTCGTCCAATGATCCTCATCACATATAAAGCATGGATGACTTGGTTTCCTATCTCCAGAACGGTTTGCAGAAGATTTTTCAGGAGACGACTCCTCCTGTTTCTTCTTCTTCCCTTTCTTTTTCTTCTTTCCTCCTGGTTTCTTGGGTTATTTGCCTTTGTCAGTCGACACGGCATTTACTTCTGAGGCGAGAAGTTCTTCATTTGAATTTTTACTTGAAACCGTACGGGCCTTCTTTGACGTAGCCTTTACGGTTTTCGTGCTAGTCGTACCTATCATGCCATCACCGGGATGAGAATCTTTGTTTGATTTAGGAGGGGGAGGAACATAAAATTCCGGTCTAGGAGCATTAGGGATTTTATCGTAGAGCGTGCCAGACTGAGTATAGATCAAGTCTAGATATTGTGCACAAGCAATAACTTGCTCTTTAGTGACGACTCCTCCCTTTGCCACATCTTTTGTAATAGAAGGTAACAATGACTTAATAAACCATTCAACCAACAACTGATCAGGAACATATGTTTTTACCATTCTACGACGACGTCGCCACTCATGAATATGATCGGATATGTGAGTGGCCGTCATTTGTTTAAAATTGGTAAGAAGCTCTGTTCCCATTTTGTACCTTATGGGTAATTGAAAATGGGTTAAAACGGTTGTGGCTAGGGTACTGAAGTTATCAAATGAAGCTCTAGGCAATTCGATATACCATTTTGCTGCCGGACCAGTTAACGCTCACTGAAAAAGGCGAAGCTTGATTGAATCATCGTTGAGAGTGTTTGATGAACACCACAGATGAAAGGTCATCACATGATTTGATGGGTCTTCACCTGGATTTCCATTAAATTTAGGAATATCTTATGGAAGTTTATGTGGAATCGTTGGCCACCAAGGGGCATAAGCAATTGGATCTTTCGTTAGTCGATTTAGATCTGGTAACTCTAAAGTTGCCACGAAAGGAAACTGTTGATTCAAGCTTGATGAAGCATACCCAAGATAAGATGGAATTGCCTGAGCAGTTGGCCTTTGCATACCAGCGTAATGCATTTGATGCTGGTAACTTTGGTAAGGTTGATGTGCATTACCATTATGATATGATTGATGTTGACCATTTTGAATGTACGGCTGCCCATTACTTGCAAAGACTCGTTGCTCAAATCCTTGGTAAGCTTGTTGGAATTGCAGTTGTTGGTATTGTGCCAGCAATGGTTGTGAAGCCATGAGTTGTTGTCCAGTACTGACTGTTTGACCAAGATGAGGGGTAATGGTCCCCGTTTGAACCTGGGTCATTCCACTAGTCGGTGATTGTGGTTGCATTGTAGTGACAAGAGGTTGTTGTATTATGACCTGAGAAACCTGAGGTTGGCATACAACAGGAAACGCTTGTACTTACGACATTGTCATGATAGTCGACATAGTGGGGATATTTGACATAGGTAAACTTTGTTGCAACGAGTATACAACTCTTGGTTGTTGAGGCAGTATTGGCACCCAACCACTAGATGTAATTCCAACATACCTTGAATTCTGTTGTGAACTCTCGTATGGTTGTTCTCCCAGAGGAGACAATGAAAGGGTATACAGCCCTCCATATAGCGGTAACCCAGTGCTCAAAGGAATGATTTGCCTTTGGGGACTGGATTGCCCAAATTGACACTTCGAAGGATCAATTTGTTGAGACTCAACATAAGAGATTCCAGATATTATTCTGGACGAACAAACGAGAACAATCCATATTGTCAAAACAGCCCCTAGATGGACTCCATCCAGCAATTGAGAGCTAGTTGGGATAGATGGTATGCCGACAAACATTGCCGGAGTAGCAGCAGGCAGTTCTGCCACTGCTGTGTTGGATGACATAGTCCTAGATGTCGACGGTTGTTCAGACATATTTAGTCTATCCAAAAGATTCCTCAGTGATTTTTCAGGAACTTTCGATGGCGGGAGACTAACTTCTGATGAAGAAGGATATGGGGTGATCCCGGCTCCAAATTGCGATGGAGCATTAGATGGAGGATCCTCTACAATCTCTTCTATGGCAATCAATACAGGTGGAAGAGGTAGACCGTCAGGTCTATAAAATATTTCTGGTTCCGAAGAAGGTATAGGTTCTGCAGCCACTGATGTTTGGGGAGTAACACCTTCCGAATTAGCTGTAGATGGAGCTGATTCGGGAATAGAAGTGTTTACCATCACACTAGGATCAATTGTAATGTCCTTTTGTGGCTGCAGAATTTCTTCTGTAGAGGCGGGGATACCAGAAATGTTCTGAGTAACCTGAGTCTCCGAGGATGTTGGAGTACTTGCTCCAATCAACCTAGGGGACTTTGATCCGGGCAAACGAGTTCTCTTTGTCCGGAATAGTTTTGTTTCTGGAGTCAACGACGGTTGACTCATAAGCCTCCGTAAACGACGGGGTTTTGATTGAATTTCTTCCATGATTGCGGATTACTTGATCAACTCAAAATAAAAAGGGGAAAATTATTCCGAATTAAATGAATTTTAGATGCTTTGACACAACTTGTTTTTTCAATTTTTAAGAGTCAAGAAAAAACAAAAGATGACTCTAGTCACCTTCGATTTTTAATGAGCCTGAAGTGACAAGTGCTCAGATGGACCTTTTCCTTTAAGGAGTCTAAAAAGGAATGAAAGAGGACACTCTGGAAATCTAGACAGAGGGATTACCAAACCAATCGTAAAACTGCAGAATACTTTTTACGGTACGACAGTCAATCTTCCCTAATGTTGTGTTCAGTGCATTGTGATCGATAGGGTGGCAGACAGGGCTTCCTAAGGATAAAGGATATAGCCTATTGTAGTCTCCCAATATATACTCGACGGTACATGGGAGCACAAGTCTGTACTGGCACTTGTCATCTCAAAGAGGAGGAATCACCCAACCAGCAATGAAAGCGATAGTTACCAGGCTTTACGACGCCGGAATATGTCTCTAGCCTAGACTTCTAAATGTTGTGTGTTAGGTTCCAAGGTGTTTTTATGTTCATTGAATTTATTTTATAGTTGATCTTGCTTAAGAAATTTGGCTTTCAGGTTCACCACGTGATGTAGATATATACTTCATAAAATGCAATCTAAGATGATAAATAATCATTTAATCTTCTTTTTGCAATGAAAATCCTAGCTACTAAGGAAAAAAAATGAGATTCTTTCAACATAGAGCACAGAGCACACACTAGATGCACTATCCTAAATCAAACCAACAAGCAGTATAAATGCAAATGCACATACATGTATTTGTTTTCAGCCTTCTTAATGTGTGAATGACAAGAAGAATGCTAAGTACAAATCTGAATTATCTTTTCAAAGCTACAGTACTAACAATTTTTCTTCAAAATACGAAAGGAAGATAATGACGACACTTTGTGATTTTGAATTGAAAACTGCTTTCGACACTTGAAAAACCACTAATTCAAATCAAATACAAGAGTAGCAATATAATCGACCATCAAGAACAATAGGATTCTTTTCTTTGACTAAAAATGACACTTGCGACACTTCCAAATCAAAAGACGACAGTTTGATTATGCTACTTCTTTGTAAAAGAGAACTGTAAATGGCACACAATACACAAAAACATTCACATTTATTTGCACAATGGAGGTGGAATGATGGAAAGGAATGGGGTTTCCACAGAGGTGTACTGATCACAGACAACAAAACTCCTGAATAAAGCTGAAGATAGTGAACAAAAAACCAAAATCTAGAAGCAGAAGAGGTCTTGTCTGATCAGCGCATCTGTAACACAGGGAATGTGTGATGAAGCGCAATTACTGCACATGGGAGGTACGATGCATCCAGACTCCCAAGAGGAGAAGGTGCGATGGTCCAGGGACGAGACTTCAGCTTGGTTCTTGGTCACAGTTTGTAGCTCAGTTCAGGGATTTAGGCCGAGCAAGTGATGTTCAGTAAATATAAATCACAGGGGTTGATCTAATGAGGTTACTAGAGCCACCACCAGGGAAATTAGGATGTTTGCAAATCGATTGTTCAGTTTATAAACAAAACCCAGAGATAGACTGAAGCAACATCGATCTACTTTGCACTTGCATAGCAAATGCAGTTTGACGGCTAGCTGGCTTGACTTTAGGATCCGTCTGTAAGTTTATAAAACAAACAAATATAGACAAGCAAACAAACTATTCGCTCCCACTGTGGTCGCCATTTTGTTATCGATAAATCTACTGTCCACTCGGAGCTGCTAGTCCCACTAAGACAGGTAGCTATCTTAGAAACAAACAAACCAAAACTACTTTCGCTTTCCTTTATGAGAAGTAGATAAGAGGGGAACAAAGGACACCAACCTCAGTCTTACACTTGGTTCCTTGCTTGGTTCCTCTCCCTTCTGACAGATCTTTACCGCTCCTTCTTCGTTTACCCAGCTTCAAAGTGTACCTGTGGAATCAAAGTAGCATAATACTATAGAAGAACAGAGATCTACAATCATAAACAATATAGGACCAGATATATATTGACCACACAAATGCATATATCATCAAACATACAAGAATGTGGAGGAAAACGTGAATAGTTTTTATTAATATCAAGAATAGCAAAGAGGATTACAACCCATTGTTGTGACCCAGTGTCATCCTCTCAGCATGAAAGCCCTTATTTACCTCATGAAAATCTTAGATCACCCAACACTGCGATATTGCACTAGGAAACTGTTGTGCCATACAACAACCCCCCATTTCATATCATTACTATTCCAAAATTATAATGTGAAATGGGTCCCTTTTAATTTTTGTTTTAAATTGGTATCAATTTAAAGTTCTATTCCAAAAAAGGCCCGAATTAGAGAAAACATCATTAAAAGGCCTTTTCAATAAAACCAATCAAAAAACCCCAACGTAAAATGATTTATCTTTATCATTGCGATAAACTGATCGCAAGATCGCATATCGCAATGAAAAAGAAAGCACAACTTAAAGGACAGCTTGGTTTTCGCCGACGCAAAATCGCTATCGGATATCGGCAAAAGCATAAAGTAACATAAGTAACAACCCTTGCTCCGATGCGATGCGAAATCGGCAATCGGCGATCAACGATAACACATAAAGTACAAATAAGCTCCCCCTCTCCCGATGCGATGCGATATCGCTATTGGCGATCGGTGACTCACCATGCCCTCATTCTAAACGAACCTCCTAGTCGTTCCCGACGCGATGCGATATCGCTATCGGTGATCGCAGATTCCAAACGAAACCAATGTAATAACTTAGCATTTCCCCGATGCCCGATTGCGAAAAGGGAAAAAGCGCAGTTTTCAAAGAAAAAATCATAAATGGCAGTTTAATATGATTTATTCGTAATTAAGGCAATATCCTTTGAAAAGCCGTTCATCCGCGTTCAAACCGCAAAATCGCCCAAGGCATGCTTCAAATGAATCATTCCGCCATTAATCGAAGCAACTGGAATTAATGAGATTGACATGCCATAACGACCATTTAATGAGAACAGCAGGCTTGCGATCTATCTATGGATTTGATTCAAAGGCCACCTTAAGTCAATTGATCGCTATGAATGCATCCAGATATATATACTTCATTCTGTTCAATTCATGTTATTGTTGCCTATATTACGCCTATCATTCGCTCTGTGCAGGATTCTTCCATAGAGACAAAAGAAAGTGGGATGGGAAAGAAGTCCAAGAAGACCACAATGCCTACTGCTTCGCCAGCCGCAGGGCAAGCTGTTGTTGATCCGAGCAGTAAGAACAAAGGGCTTATATCAGATACAACATGCTTGGGACTTACCAGGACCACTTGGCAAGGGACGTATAATTTGATTGAAGTAGAAGAGCCGAAGGTGACTGAGATAGAAATCTCATGCGATAATGCCAGTAAATCCGACGCCAATTTAAAAGACTTGGCCGACTCCTTTCTGCACAGAATAGCAGCCCGGGAGCAAATTCTCCCATACACGGATGTGGTAAGGTGGGCAATCCAAGAGCTCCCAATTATCAACAGATTGTTCAACACTGCGGACGGGAGGATTTTCGGTTCTTTGCGAGCCGAAGATCTAAAGCTAATGTATCACCTGCCGGCAGAAGAGAAAAAATACAATGCGGCATTTTTGGAGAAGTTTCGGGCAGAGAACGAGACCGAGTTTGAACCAATTCAAGGCTGGAGACAGAACCCAGCGAAGCACAAGCATGAAACTTCGGGTCAATTAACAGCGGCAAATATGTTGGAGCACTCATGCTACCCGGATCTGGAGAAAAACGCAAGATTAATTGCTGGAATCAACAGTTTGACATGGGATGCTTATTGGTTCTTCTTGATTAAGCCATACAGCCAAAGAGCCGCCTTGAAATGCCTCACGGATGCTGTCGGGTATATTATACCCGACATTCAGGATGCCACCTTCGCTGCCCAATTCAGTTTGTGCCTCAACAAACCGCCAGAAGTGGAGCCGATGCTTGCGATAAGCCAGCTCAGGTTTAAGGGCAAACAACCTGAGTCATGACTCACATCGCCGACTGCAAAAATTACTCCTCAAAGAACTTAACGCTGTTCCTTCTTCACCCCTTCCCACCACTAAAGCTGCAAGCGACTCAGGACAACCCCCTGCTGGTAGAGTTGAGGCAACTGACACAATTCTGATTGGAGATAGATCAAACTCCCATACCCCTCCTTTCCTCTTAACATATGAAATTTACAACCGAAATCTACACAACTGCTTAATTGATTCTGGGGCATCCTCAAATATAATGCCTGCTTCAGTTTGCTCTAAACTGAATATAGAACCCCAGAAATCTTCTATTCATATCGTGCAGTTAGATCGAACTAAGGTTCAAGTTCTAGGGGAAATAAACTCTGTAATGATCAGGTTATCGGCAAACCCATGAATAGTCCAAAGGAATGATATCCTAGTTGCAGATATACCTGAGTTCTATGGGTTAATTTTGAGCAGGGATTGGTCAGAAAAACTCCATGGGTATATCTCTACTGATTGGTCTCACATGTGGCTTCCCTATAAGGGCAAGCCTAATCAAATAAAGATCGATCGGGAAAAGCATATGACTCACACTGTTACAGAATTTGAACAAGAAAATCAACCAGTCGCGTTCAACAATAATATCCTAGGAAATTATTCTTCCGAGTCATTTTTCAGCAATTATATTGCCCAGTCATCTCCTTTCTCAGTCAACAATTTCGCATCACAAATTGAAAACTTTTCATAGACCGACGAGTCTAAATGCGTTAATGTTACTGACAATGTTGTAACAAAAACTGTAGATAATTCATTATTTTGGTCTTTATATTTTGACGGATCTAAATCCAGTGAAGGATTAGGAGCAGGATGCATTTTGGTCAGCCGGCAAGGAGAAAAAACAATGCTGTCTTGTAGATTAGAATTTGAATGCACCAATAACACAGCTGAGTACGAAGCGCTAGTCCAAGGACTATATAAAGCAATCGGCCTCAAAGTTAAATACTTAAAGGTCTTTGGCGACTCTGAAATTATCGTTAAATAGGTAAGGAATACAATTCATTGTCTTTCGAACCATCTCAAGCATTATCAATCGCTGGTACAAGAGCTAACATCCCATTTTTTAGCATTCAATATTTCTTCCATTCCCAGGGCACAAAATTCGGCAGCCGACTTGCTAGCCAATGTCGCTTCCAAGCTACTCCCTTCCGAAGACTATAGTCCAGATAGGTTTTCAGTAGAATTACTTTTTAGGCCATCCATTCCTGACAATGTAACCAATTGGAGAGTGTTTAACCACGATGATGACATTTTACAATTTCTAACCTCTGAAAAATCCTATGACAATCAGATCATTGAGGAAGATGAGCATGATACTCAAATACAAGGTAAACATGAGGAAAACTCAATCCCTAAGCGTGTAGTGAAGCTTGAATATCTTTACGATATTAAAGACAGGTTCAAACCTGTATCTAACACAAAACTTCGGAGCTGTACCTTAAGGTTTGAATTAATAAACCTCGGCACTGAACAAAATCCTCAAAACATCAATTTAGGATTAGGACTTTCCATAGAGGAAAAGGAAGCATTCATTAGTCTGTTACGAAAGAATAAACATGTTTTCGCCTGGAAATATGATGATCTAAAAACGTATGATACGTCTATTATTCAACACACTATCCCAATGCTTCCAGAACAGAAACCAGTTCAACAAAAATTGAGAAAAATACATCCAAACTTAGAGGGTCAAATAAAGTCGGAACTCAACAAACTCTTGAAAGCTAAGATTATTTTTCCCATACGACACTCAAACTGGGTCTCCAATATGGTACCAGTCAGAAAGAAAAATGGCGACATAAGGATTTGTATCGATTTCAGGAATTTAAATAAGGCAAGTCTAAAAGATAATTTCCCACTACCCACTATGGAGCAGATACTCCAATCAGTAGCAGGCTCAGAGTTAATGTCCTTCTTGGACGAGTTTTCAGGGTATAACCAAATTTTGGTCCACCCCGATGACCGACTCAAAACCACATTCAGAACAAAGTGGGGGACATATGCATATCAGAAAATGCCTTTCGGACTTATTAATGTAGGAGCCACCTTCCAAAGAGCGATGGATATCACTTTCAAAGGGTTAATTAATAGAACAATAGTCGTCTATTTAGATGACATTACTGTATTTTCAAAAGAGAGATCCAATCACTTGCATGATTTGAATCAAATCTTTCAGCGCTGTAAGAAATACGGTATTTCTCTCAACCCTAAGAAATATTTTTTCGCTCTTGATCAAGGTAAGCTCCTAGGCTTTATTGTATCCAAAGATGGCATCTATATTGATCCAGACAGGATTAAAGAAATTTCTGAAATTCCGTTTCCTCAAAATAAGAAGTCCATGCAATCATTTTTAGGCCAAATCAATTTTGTAAAAAGATTCGTTCCAGATTTTTCTCAGATTATTTTACCACTTCAAACTATGATTAAGAAAAATTCAGTCTTCAAATGGGGATTGCCAGAAAAGGAAGCATTTGAACTAATAAAACAATCAATAATCAATGCCCCAACTCTAAATACCCCAATTTTTTCTAATCATTTTACATTGTATACCATCGCATCTGATTGCTGTTATGCTGCAGTACTTACACAGATCAACGATCACAATTTGGAAGCACCGATTTCATTCTATAGCTCAAATCTTCAAGGTGCAGAAATAAACTATTCTGAAGTAGAAAAACAAGCCTTTGCTGTATATAAAGCAGTTAAACATTACAGACCCTTCCTGTTAAAAGCCCATACAAAGGTTATAGTTCCTTTCTCCTCAGTTAGACAACTATTAATCCAAAGAGAACTGGGAGAAAAAAGGGCAAATTGGGTAACAGTACTTCAAGAATATGACCTTGAGATCAAGCCAGCAAAGATTGTTAGAGGCCAAGGTTTTTGCAGGTTATTGGCAGACGCATCCAACATTCCGGAATCAAGTGATACAGATCAATCTGAAACCATCAACCAGATAAGTATCGTTGACTCTGAATCACAGTATGCTGATTTAATATTCTACTTGAAAAATGGATATGCACCTCCCAATTTGTCCTACAAAAACAAAAGGGCCATAAGATTGAAAGCAAAAAATTTTACCATTATTGATGATGTTCTTTTTAGACAAAATTATGATTCCGTTTTATTACGATGCCTTGAAAAACAGGAAGCACAAAGAGTCTTGCAGGAATTGCATGACGGACCAGCAGGAGGCCACTTCGGAGCTGATACCATAGCTCACAAAATCATCCACGCTGGGTATTACTGGCCCACTCTGTTGAGAGATGCTCATGAATATGTGAGGAAATGCCGAAATTGTCAAACTTCAAGTGGAAGACAAAAGAAATCAGCCTTCCCTCTGCAACCGGTCAACATTGAACAACAATTTGAGCAATGGGGATTGGACATTATTGGAGAAATTACTCCTAATTCTTCCAAAGAGCACAAGTATATCCTTACTGCTACCGATTACTTTACCAAGTGGGTTGAAGCGATTCCGCTAAAGACAACAAACTCTGAAGCCATTATTGAATTCATAGATCAATTCATCATTACCAGGTTTGGTGTCCCGAATGCTCTTGTTTTTGATAATGCATCTTATTTTTCAGGCAATGCTATGTTTGATTTCGCAATCAAAAGAGGGTTCAAACTCAAATATTCTGTTAACTATTATCCTCAGGGCAATGGTTTGGCCGAATCTACAAACAAAAACCTTATCAAAATTATCAAGCGAACTATCGAACAGAATCACAAGAACTGGCATAAATATTTAATATTTGCACTATGGGCTGACAGGATAACACAGAAAGCTTCTATAGGTTCCTCCCCATTTAAACTTGTTTATGGAAAAGAAGCTGTGCTACCAACAAATCTCATCCTTCCTTCTCTAGCCCTAGTTCAATTTATTGAAGAAAGTCCTTCTTCTTCTTTACAGCTTAGACATGACCAGATTTTAAAATTAGAAGAAGAAAGAGAAAAGGCCAAAATCATTCATGCGAAACATCAGCAGATCATCAAGTCATCATTCGATTCAATTTCATTTGGTTCCAAACAATTTCAAATCGGTGATTTAGTCCTGAAATGGGACAAAGCCCATGAAGACAAGGGAAAACATACCAAATTTCAGAAGATGTGGCTTGGACCATTTCAGATCTGTGAAAAGATAGGCCATTCAACCTTCATGTTACAAGATTTATCAGGGCTGAGAGAATCTCTCCCTGTTAATGGTCTAATCTTAAAGAAGTTCTTCACTTGAGGAGGTAACCCCTTCTCCTTTTTGATAGCATTTTTCTAGTTTGTAGGAGCATTAGGAAATAAGATTGTAAGGTATTTTCATTTGACCTTTGCTGTATTCAAAAAGTTTCTCAAAACAAGCAGTGCGATATTCACTTTTAAATAAATAGAAGTCTTAAACAAAAGGAAAGGTTTCTAGGAAATTAGTTATAATTGCATTCTGAAACTACACTACAATCCTAGTGAACCCCTCTTGAAGTTTATAAATCTTGTAAATCTTTTTAGATTTTTCAAATTGGTTACAAAAGGGTTATCAATATTAAAATAGGAGCCAATCCAAACTTAGCATCTCAAACTCTTACCTTGTCATCCATCCTCTCTTAAGGAGGAAAATTGTCTATCCCATTTACCCAAGTTCATGATTATTCAGGGTGTAATTCCCAGAATACTTGATATAAAAGTTAAGAGGTCTTATTACAAGCCTGCTTACCATGTTCATAAGAAAATAGTTTAGCCGACATTACCAATACTGCATACCAAAACAGGGTAATGGCTTCAATTGTAAGACAAGGGGTCCCATCACGAGACAGCTTGTTCGGTTAGATTACTACCAGTGAATGGCGTTGTCACTTAACTGGCCACCACACCAGGGAAATGACTTTTTATCTTAAAAAATTGCAGAAAAAGAAAAGAAATACAAAATGTGAAAAAAAAAACATATTTTGAATTCATTCTGTTAATCATGCTCTCAAGTGAATGGGACAATAGACAATGATATGGTTTAAAGGTATCCC